>SNQJ01S0072718.1:67409-92370 GCA_010110895.2 Picea sitchensis
GATCGTATGCAAAAGTTACGACCCCAGGAAGTTGATGTACTAACTTACCCAAATGGGGCCCACATGACTTTTGGCGCTTCATCTCCTAGGGTTAGGTTTTTGGATGTGTATGACTTTTGGCATTCTCTTCTATTGTAAAAAGGCCTCTAGAGCCTCATTGTAATCATCTTCTCACGGATGCGAGTAGCAGACACATCTCTTCTCAGAGATAAGCTACCAGTGCCCTAGCTAGTTTATTTCCATTCTGTCTGTAAGCATATTTCAGTCATTTGTGATTAATGCAATAAAGTCTTATTTCCGCTGTATCTCTGCGTTTATGTGTATTTATGTATTTCATTGTGTTCCTACATAAATCCGGATCACTGTGTAAGAAGATGGGGGGACAACTCTAAAAAAAAAATTTCTTTTTTCTTCTCCTTTTTTTTAGATTGGGATGGTATTTATGTTAGAGGATGACTCTCCTTTATATATTCCTTAGATATTGTCCTGATGTAAGGGATACTTAAGCGGACGTATCCTATCTAAAGATATGATATAATCAAGCATTTTTAGTGTGCAGTGGATGGTACCATTGGGAACAAACAGAAAGGTATCTTTTGGCTCAACTCACTTTCTTCTTTTTTTAAGTTATTGCGATGTTTCCATGGCTAACCGCTAATCAAACCTCCTTGTTACTCTTTAATAAATATACTTTACTCACTTACTCAGGGTTCTTGGGGAAACTGTATGAGTAACCTCTAAGTTTGATGGTTAAGGTATCACTTCCTTATATCCTTTAGTGGTGAAGGTTTAAGAGCAACTTCCATTAAAGATGCCTTGAGAAAAAAAGAAGATGGAAATATTTGCAAAAATGTGGTTAATTATCGCAAGTCATTATTCAATTGATACTTAGTAGACAACAAGGTTTAAATATAGCAATATTTTGAAGGAAAATACTTCCCTTTATGTCTCGTTGAAGTTGTCTACTCCTGGTGAAATAAATACCTGCATAAATCTCTAGAATTGTCTATCAACATATTTCAAAATTATTTACATATGTATAGTCGAAAATTCAGAAAAACATTCAAGAACAAGGGGGGACTTCCCCATCTACTAAGGCCAATGCCTTGTCAGTTGACATGACCTATAGAAAAACTTATTTGGAAATGGGTCTGTGATAAAGTTTGAGTCGATGTCAATTTACTACAAAGGAGACTTGTCCATCATCAATTGTTTTAATTTTCACAGCCCCATTGTCATACACAGTGACTGCCTCATAAGGACCCAACCACCGAGTGGTAAGTTTGCCTTTGAAATTTTTACCTCATATGGATCTTCCAAGATGTTTTACAGTCCAAATCATGGAGGAATTGGATTCTAGCCATCTTCTTCCCCATAGATGTCTCAGATCAGAGGATGAGAGACCATTTTTATCTAATACTTCCGCTCAAATTGACATCCCTAAATATAGATCTAGAGTTTCTTTCAGGGGAAAATGACTAAGGGTCGAAAGAGATGAAGGAACTTGTAATGGCATGCGAGGAGTGGGGATTCTTCTAGGTGGTGAATCCTAGGTTTCCCAGTTCTCTGTTAGAGAAAATGAAGAAATTACCAGGGAGTTTGTGCTTCTTCCATTAAGGCAAAAAATCAGACACCGAGCTATCGATAACAAGGAGAAGGATCGAATTTCAATTGCAGTGCTTTGTGATCCAGAGAAAGAGGCCGAAATTGGTCCGGCTTGAGAACTTATAAATGAGTCCAATCCCCTCAACTACAAAAAATTAAAAACGAGGAGTTTTCCCCGCCTTGCAAGAATACACAGATGACGGTCTGATATTACAAGAATTGGTTGATGTTTAGAAGAAATATCCAGTGAATTATGTGGAAAAATTGGGCAATGGCGGTCCAAATGGCGAAGAGGCTGCACATGTTTGATTTTATAGAGTAAGAGGCAAGGCCATGTTATGATCAATGAATAATGTCGAAGAAAAATTTTACCAAGTATAACGAATCCATAATTATGAAACCATTAGACCACGTGGAGAACACGTTTTTATCAATTATCAAAATTTAAAAATCTTTAAGTTTTCGAGCTGTAATTCGTTGAACATCTTAACTGATTAAACCACCCAACAAATAATACAAAATCAGCAGTAGCGCGACATGTTGTAGGAGAACGAATTCTGGAGAATTCTTAGAAGGACATAGAATTTATGAAGGATATATGATTTCAAAAATAAAATTGAGAGGGATAACTTAGGAAGAATTTTCAGAAAGTAGTATGTTGTGATTGTTGAGAGATTTTTTTTTATTACATTCTTCCATTACTTCTTCAACAGAGATTGACGAAATCGTCGGTAGCAGGTGGTCTTGCAAAGCAGCGAAGAGGATAAGTGAGGATGAGTTTGTTGGACTTCATGAGGTAAAGATTTACTTGTTTAGTTTGTTGTAAGAAGGCTTGATTTAATTCGGCGCTAATCAGTTTTACTATGCAGTTTCTCTCCTTGTGATTCACCATCATGGCTCTATTCCTTCTAGCTCAGCTTTCTTTTTCTTCTTCATGCTTGGTCTTTTTATTGTACATTGCATCTAAAAGGGATAAAGACCATATACCTGGCTCTCGTCTATGCAGGGACTTAAATATTTTGATGATTTATGATGTTGTATGAGAAGTTTTTCAATGGAAATCAGTTCTTTGTTACTCTATATATCGTTCTGATTTTTCTTTAAATTCCTTAGTTTTCTTCATCTTTATTTAACATTTTGATTTCAGAATATAAAGAAGGAGTTATGTAAATCCTTAAAAGACAAATTAATTGTATTTACATTGTAAACAATCATGTTCATAAAGTTTATTTATTATCTAACTAGTGTACATAAACTTGGTTTATTTGTTTTTAATTTTACGGCCTTTATATCCTAAACTTTAAAAAGGAAAATGAATAAATTCATAAATAAATGTGTTTCACTCATTATATTTTTTTTAATGTATATAAACCCTTTTTTATTATTATTATTTTAATTTATTAAGCCCTAACTTCTAAATGAAAATCATAAATCAAATAAAAATTAAATATTGCTAGTGTAGTGTTATGTAATAAGTTTTCTTTTTACTTTAAATCTAACATAGTGTTTTAACTTTGCTTTTACATTGACTTTGCTTTAAATTATTTTTGCTGAATTAAAACAAAACCTTGCATTTTACTTTTATCAATTGTATCCCCTTTTTAATTTTAATTTTATTATTCCAATTGTATAAATCCTCACATAGAAATGATCAAATTATAAATAGCATAAAATCATAAATCAAATAAAAATTAAATATTGTTAAAAGAAAAATTACAGGACAAAGGGATCTATGCTTGGAATATAGGTTAGGATAAAATTAATTTAGAGTTCAATGTGCATTCTTGTCAGGGGCTTTAATCCTAGGGTGATATTATTGCTTCTTCTCACATAGCCCTGCGGGAGGTTGAAAATTTTGATGCTTGAGACTCATTAGTCTTTTGGCGTCAACATATTTTTGGCGAACATACTGGGGACAACCGTTCAATGGTTCGTTCCTAGTTTTTTTTTTAATCCTTTCGATTTTTCTTTTCCCCTTTCAAGATCTCAATGTCTCAACCGATTGGAAGCCTGCTTGGTGGTTGTAACCCTGTGGTTTCAGTTACTGACCCTGGGAAAGTCATTTGCAAGTATGGCCTATTTGAGTTTGAAGAAGACCTAAACAATTCTCCTTGGCTTGTTCCCATTCCCTTGAAGTTTGTTTACCCAGTGAACCCTTTACCTCACAAATTCAAGAATCATTTGCCTCTCTTCCATGGCGATGGAACTGTTACATTTATTGAACACCTTCGTGCGCTTTCGAATGCTTGCGCAATTCTCGGAGTAAATAATAATGATAGTTGTATGCTAATGTTTATGAATTCCCTTCAGGGCGATGTCGCCTCCTTATTTTTTGTCCTGCCCGATGGATGCATTTCTACCTGTTTCAGGTTGTCTTACTAGTTTACTTCTACTTTTGGGCATTTGGATCATCCTTACGAGCATCTTAAGAGGTTTAATCAATTACGCATGAAGGATAGTGAAATAATTCTTACTTTTAATCTCCAGTTTATGAAGTTGTACAATATAATTCCTAATCGCATTCGCCCTACCAACTTGGTTTCTCTATTGCATTACTATGAACTTTTCCCCCCTCTTTACTGATGGTGGTTGGAAGAAAAGAATGTTCAAAACCTAGAGCTAGCCTTATTTACTTGCCTCAACTTCGAAGAAAAAAAACCGTATAACAAGTTACTCCTTTGGCGTTTATGATTCACACAAGGAGTTGTCTTATTTAATCCCCATTATTAAGATCTTGCAAGAACGTATGTCCTTCATCGAGTCTCAATATTCAAATCATACTAGGAGTATCTCTTGGGAGCTCTCTCTCTTAGGGACTAATCATAATGAATCAAATACTTGTGGTTGAGAGCTTGAATATGAGGAGGATCATGATGCTTAATGACCAATCCACCTCTCACACCCTTCTTAACCTCATATCCAAAATCACCTTTCATCTCAAGCTTCTTATCTGTACGCATACAATGGAAATTTTGATTATGCAAATGAAGAAATGTATGCTAATTATGTCAAACCAACTTATGATACATTTGTATTCGATGATGATGCTAATGAGTGGTCAATACAAATTGATGAGAACCAACATGACTTCAATGATGCGGATATCTATAAGTCCAATCAAGATTTTAATTTGTATAATTTTTTTTCTAATCCTTTGTTTCAATCAAAAGAATATAAGGGACTTGACGCCATCAAGAAAGTCCCTCATGTGCGCAGTTTTTATTTCAATGATAGTAAATATTGTAGGGACATTTGTATGCTTTCTAATCCATGTTATGAATCTTCTTTGCATCATGACGATCATGTTCCTGAGAGAAAGGTCCCCAGAGGTGATATTAATTTGTTTGATGAACTCGTGAATCATCCCTTTGAGGTACAAACCCGAAATCTTAAATCTAATTCAAGAAATACCTTCATCATTACTAGTAAAGAATATGTTGGTTGGCATGTCTTGGAGGTTGGTGGTCGTTTCTTTTGGATTTTTATTAATCATATATGTGCACCGTATACAGTTGTTGGTTGGCATCTTGGTTGTTCTTCCACGCATAAATTTATCAAACCCATAAAACCTACATGAAAAGTAGGTGACGCATTACTTTACGCTAAGATTCATCCGACCTAAGTCCAAGCTAATAGGTTCTTCCCTCTGTAAATAAATAAACAAATATATATATATATATATATATATATATATATATATATTATAATAACAATAATTTTTTGGGGGGAAGGGATAGATTAGTTTTGGGTTGTTTTCGCTTTTACTCAGTTTATTTTCTCTCTTTTATTTCTTTTGCATCCTTTTAGTTTTTCCCTTTCTTACGACCAAAAGTGATGGAGCAATGAATGGTGATATTAAAAGGAAGGCTATCTGTATATTTTTAACTGATTGACCAAATGTGTTTTGGTGGATAACAGATTTGCAGGGGAACTAAGTTTCCTTCCTTTGGCATGACTCCTCGCTTGTCTACCATTCACTTGTTACGCAGGACATCCTCACTAGTGACATTCGTCAGTACTATTCCCTCTTCTTTCTTTCCCTTTCTCTGTCCCTTTTCATTTTGAGATGCCTCCAACATACACGTTATGGATGCTCATTGTTTTGGGTCTTTCCCTCAACACACATCCACAACAAGTTTCTAAGCCTTGTAATCATCTCATCAAGTTCGAAGAGTTGTCCTTTTGGGCTATACAACAGGTCCAACCCCCCTCATACTTACCACTTTCCATGAGTTATTCCCAAAGTCCCAATCCATGAATCCCTTGAAATCCATCGTGTCTCCCCTTGTTGTATAACCTAGTCCACCTAACCCCAACATCCTTTTCCTTGTCCCACATTGAGTCACCCTCAGCCCTACCATTACCCTTCCCTTCCCCTTTTCCTGCAGAAATCCAAGAGTCATAAGTTATTGTTTAAAGCTTGCACGCCACTGTAAGCGACGTGCCTCTGCTGGTTGGTAGTTGTTGACGACGATTTTTGTCAACAGGACTTAGCCGAAAAAGCGTTTCCAGGCTCCCTCTCGAGTCACATTGCTTGCGGGAGGTTTCTCTTTTTCTTTTATATTGGCGCATTGTTTGTAAGTGAAATTGTTGTGACACTTGAATTACTACTAAGCATAGCTTGTTACTCACTCATCGCATTATTCACACCGCCTTATTTCTCCAATGACATACATGTCCAAAGACTCTGATATCACCATGGTTGATCTATGCACCTCTCTTATTCGCACTTGCTTGCGCAAAGTCTCACATACTCCCGCTGAGTTACCGCTACACATTCAAGGAAAGTTACATAATCATTCACATAGAAGTAAGTCCATTACAGGTTGTTGGCGCAAAGTTCTTGCCAAAACTATCATGATTCTCAACCTATGATTCAAAAGGCATGTTACCCATTTTGACCCCACTCTTAACCTTGCTATAATTTCACTCATAACCTTCAAGATCCCATTCCATATTATATCAAGTTTTAAAAACAAATATATTATTATATATTTTTGATACTTTCTCATTAAAAGTCATGGCATATTTTTTCTCTTTCCAAGATACTCTTATACTATTATACATTTTATGGTTATGAATGTAATATTATCTCATGACTCCAAAAGCAAGATCCTTCATAATTTCCAAAACCAAAGTTTAGCTTTATATGACTAGCACGTTCATGTGGGCTCACGAATACAAGAGTCTAATTTTTGTTGAAAATGTAACTTTCCACACCAACATTTTGGACTTTGAAGATGCCAATTGGTCGATATCATTGCAAATCGCTCATTTGGACGTTGTTTTCAGGAGTGGGACAGCCTCATAAAATAAACAAGCATAAAATAATAAAGGAGCGCATGTATTTGGACCTACTGGATACGATTTCTCACTGTTCAATATAGATGATAATGGACGTATAACCATCCAAGGCAGTTCTATGGAAATCATTTCAAATTCAGTTTCGTCAAATATGCACAACATTGTAGTGGGTAATGCAGCTATAAGGGTAACAAGCGATGTGAATAAAGATCATGAAATGCAGAAGGAAAATGGATTTACTGAAGCATCTGACAGACGTGTTGGTCACAATAGTAAGAAGAAAAAAGCTCGCGTGTGTCTTCTCAAGGCTCACAGCAGAAAACAGTATGGATACAGAAGCATAAGCCGAGTCACGATTCCCCTGCTTCAAATGGTTCACTTTCTTCGTCAACTAACCCTGTAACTGCTCGGTCAAACTGCACTGTTTCACAACCCTTTCCCTTGCAACTAATAAGAGAACTTCCGCTGGAATGCAACTTCCGATGGTAAGCAGCTAGATGGACGATTACAACTAGTGTCGCATCCTCTTCAACTACCAAAAAACAACAGGTGAAGTTTCACGCTCTCATAGCATAAAATCCAATATCCAAAACGATAAAATATCAAGAGAGACAAAATCAAGGAGGCAGTTGGATCTTCCAAGAGGTTTTACAGTCCAAATTGTGGAGCAATTGGCTTCCAACCATAGGTTTTACAGTCCAAATTGTGGAGCAATTGGCTTCCAACCATCTTCTTCCCCATAGATGTCCCAGATTAGAGGACGAGAGACCATTTTTATCTAATACTTCCGCTCAAATTGGCATGCCCGAATATAGATCTAGAGTTGCTTTCGGGGGAAAATGACTGTAGGCCGAAAGAGATGACGGAACTTGTAATGGCATGCAAGGAGTGGGGATTCTTCCAGGCGGTGAATCCTAGGTTTCCCGGTTCTCTGTTGGAACAAATGAAGAAATTACCGGGGAGTTCGTGCTTCTTTCATTAAGGAGAAAAATCGGACACCGGGCTGTCGATAACAAGGAGAAGGATCGAATTTCAATTGCAGCGCTTTGTGATCCGGAGAAAGAGGCCGGAATTGGTCCGGATTGAGAACTTATAAATGAGTCCAATCCACTCAACTACAGAAACTTCAAAAGGAGGAGTTTGCCCCGCCTTGCAAGAATACGCAGATGACGGTCTGATGTTACAAGAAGTGGTTGATGTTTAGAAGAAATATCCAGTGAATTATGTGGCAAAATTGGGCAATGGCGGTCCAAATAGCGGACAGGCTGCACACGTTTGATTTTACGGAGTAAGAGGCAAGGCCATGTTACGATCAAGGAATAGCGCTGAAGTAAAATTGTACCAAGTATAACGAATCCATAATTATGAAACCGTTAAACCATGTGGAGAACATGTTTTTATCAATTATCAAAATTATAAAAATCTTTAAGTTTTCGGGTTGTAATTCGTTGAACGACTTAACTGATTAAACCACCCAGCAAACAGTACAAAATCAGCAGCGCGCGACCCGTTGTAGGAGGACGGATTCTAGAGAAGTCTTAGAAGGACATAGAATTTCTAAAGGATATATGATCTCAGAAATAAAATTAAGAGGGAGAATTTAGGCAGAATTTTCAAAAAGCAGTATGTTGTGAGTGTTGAGAGAGTTTTTTTCATTGCATTCTTCCATTACTTCTTCAAAAGAGATTGACAAAATCATTAGCAGTAAGTGGTTTTGCGACTCAGCGAAGAGGATAAGCGAGGATGAGGTTGTTGGTCTTCATGAGGTAAAGATTTACTTGTTTAGTTTGTTGTAATAAATCTTGATTTAATTCAACGCTAATCAGTTTTACTATGCAGGTTCTTTCCTTCTGATTCTCCATCATGGCTCTATTCCTTCTTGGCTCATCTTTCTTTTTTTTCTTCATGCTTGGTTTTTTTATTGTAAGTTGCTTCTAAAAGGGATAAAAACCATATACCTGGCCCTCGTCTACGCAGGGACTTGAAGATCTTGATGATTTATGATGTTGTATGAGAAGTTTTTCAATGAAAATCAACTCTTTGTCACTCTGTATATCGTTCTGATTTTTCTTTAAATTCTTTAAATTTTGATTTTAGAATATAAAGGAGTTATGTAAATCCTTAAAAGACAAATTAATTGTATTTACATTGTAAACAATCACGTTCATAAAGTGTATTTACTATCTAACTAGTGTACATAAACTTGGTTTATTTGTTTTTAATTTTAGTGTCTTTACATCTTAAACTTTAAAAAGGAAAATGAATAAATTCATAAATAAATGTGTTTCACTCATTAGATTTTTTTAATGTATATAAACCTTTTTGGTTTTTTTTTTATTATTATTTTGATTTATTATGCCCTAACTTCTAAATGAAAATCATAAATTAAATAAAAATTAAATATTGCTAGTGTAGTGTTATGTAATAAGTTTTCTTTTTACTTTAAATCTAACATAGTGTTTTAACTTTGCTTTTAGATTGATTTTGCTTTAAAAAAAAAATTGCTAAAATAAAACAAAACCTTGTATTTTACTTTTATCAATTGTATTTCCTTTTTAATTTTAATTTTATTATTCCAATTGTATAAATCCTCACATAGAAATGATCAAATTGTAAATAGCATAAAATCATAAATCAAATAAAAATTAAATATTGCTAAAAGAAAAATTACAAGACAAAGAGATCTATGCTTGGACTATAGGTTAGGATAAAATTAACTTAGAGTTCAATGTGCATTCTTGTTTGGGGCTTTAAGCCTAGGGTGATATTCCCGCTTCTTCTCGCTTAGCCCCGTAGGGGGTTGAAAATGTTGATGCTTAGCCGATGTGGCATCCTGGGTGGCAGTTCAAGGTTAGCCAAGCATGTTACATCAAGAACATGTGCTCGTTCTTAATAATGTGTGCATGTTCATGTGTGCGTGCATTCATGTTTACCCCATTGCCACTTTTTTTTCCATCAACTTTATGCAAGAGCCCATATGTTAATTCTAATTTAATAAGGAAGAGTTGCAAAGTGGCTAGTTCCTATCTTTATATATTTAATGTCTCCAATTGTATTGTGTATGTTTATGCAAATAGTAGGACATTATTCATTAAAAATAAATCCAACACAATGAGGTTCAACATTAAAGATTGTGAAATGTTGGTTGCAAAAAGTTGGTTTGATTTTGGATAAAAAAAGACTAATTTATACGAATGGAAATATGTAAAAAAATCATAATAATTTCATAAAGAGAAACACAAATATTAGATATCTAGATAGTTCAACATTAACATCCTTCTTCTTAATCTGCTTTAGGATTGAAATATGTTGTTATTTTCTATGTTTTCAATTATGTTATGTATGCCTATGCAAAGAGAAGTGCATTATCCATTAAAAATAAGTACAATAAAATGGTTCAATATTCATAGTTGTGAAATGGTGGGTTGATTTTGTTAAAGAAGACTAATTTGTACAAATAAAGTTGTATTTGTACAAATAATTATTGTCATGTGTATTTCATTTAAGAGTTGATTATTCCGCAAATTTCCAAGGAAAACTACCATACAATAACTTATTTGTCCACGTGATTATGTTATTAAATTTTAAAGAATTTAATATGCTTTTAAGCATTGAGAACCTTTGTATTTCGCATGTATTGAAGAGAATGTACATTCCGTTGATTGTTCTACAAATTTCGAATGAAAACTGCCGAACAACTATCTAATTGTACGCGTGGGTTCTGTTACTAAAATTTTAACGAAATTAATCTGCTTGTAAGCATTGAAAACCTCGGTATCTTACATGTATTTATTTTGCATAAAGAAAACCTCGGTATCTTACATGTATTTATTTTGCATAAAGAATGAACATACTGTACATTACTTGATTGATTGTAAATTTTAGAAGGAAACTCTCGTACAACTATGTATTGAATATTGAACGCATAGTTTTTAGTATTAATTATTTTAATGAATTTAATCTACGTTTAAGGTATTGAAATCCCTGCCATTATTATTATTAGAAGAATTAGAACTTTGACTTTTTTTCACGAGGGAAATAGGCGTGAGAAACTCACCAATACTTCCTCAAGTTTGTGGATGGTAAGGGTGCTAAACCGCAACCCCAGGGACACAAGGCTTGAACTCTTGACCTCCCCTGAATCAGAACTTCGACTTACTCGTGTAAGAAGACTAAAAAAGCATTAAGTATTTCTTTTTAAACTACCTTTTATAACAAAAGATACTTGAGTATTCAGATTTCGTTTCATTTTCTATGAATCGATAACATTTGTTTTATGTTGTATCGTTATCGTTCATCAGGTTTATGTTACTCATATACAAGTAATCATATTTTTTTGTGGTCAAGTAAGTACAATTTGAGGTGGCTTAATGGTTAAGAACATGTATTTCATTCTAGGTGGTCATAGGTTTAAATCCAGAGAGGGTAAGATATGTTCACCTTCCTAAACTACACCAATTTGATGTGTTATTATAATAATATCAACAAGCTCAAACTCTTGTAAGGTATTGAAAGAGGATTTAATTACATTAAATGAGGATATTTAAATTAAAGAATGAGTAAAGATTGAAATTTTGGTTTAATTATATTTTGGATTGTAATTTATAAAACGAATAAGTTTAAATTAAAGAATTAATAAACATTTAATGTATGTACTCACATAAGCTAGGAAAGAAGGAAAATGGGCAATAATTAGATATCAAAAAGCTATTGTTAGGGATAGATACCATAAGGATAATAATAAACATGAATTTGTGACACTCGAGAATCTTTTTTGGAACTGTCGTGACTTTCCATGGAGTAAAGGTCCTATGATAAGTTGGATCCCTAGTGATATTGATATTATTTATCTAGTTGAAACTTGGGAGCATGAGGAGTCTAAGGTCCCTAACATAGAAGGATTTTTCTTGTGGTCGACATGGAAAAAAAAATCTCATCGTAGAGGGATAGGAGGCATAGCTTGTTATATTAGAAAGAACATTTCTCCTCACATTCGACTTCATAAGATCATCCCTCTCAATCAATACATTTGGATAGAAATTTTAGAAATCAATGCTAAGAAGATGTATATAGCAATTTGCTATTTTGCACCAATTAATTCTACTTTTTATAAGAAAAGAAATCTAGATAGCAATTGTCCCTATAATAATTTAGAACAAGATATTTATAGTTTGAAAAATGAAGGTAATATCCTCATGCTAGGAGACTTTAATGCTAGGACTTCAACTAACCAAGCTACTCTTTTAAGCAACGATTGCAACCATAATCCTTTATGGCTAAATGAGGACCTTGTTTTATCTAATAGCTACAAAAGAAGCTTTGAAGACCTAATTGATAATTTGTTTGGTACTGAGTTGGTCAAGCTCTGCAACTCTCAAAACCTAATAATTTGCAATGGAGTAATGAAGTGGCCAAACTCCAAACAGATGACTTGTATTAATGGGCTAGGTAGTAGTTTTGTAGATTATGTGATCTTTGATATCCCCGTTTGTAACACCCCATTTCCTAATCCTCTAATTATATGTAATTAATCATGATTAATGATTTCCATGTAATGACATATAAACATTGTAAATTATATTATTGTTGATTTAAAAAGCCAATAGCTGACTACAGGGTGAAGCTTTGAAGTATTGGCCATGATACTACTAGGGGGAAGAGTGAGGAAACCTAGAGAGAGGGTCTCATCATGCTAATATGACCACAATCCTCTTTGTTGAATGTATTTGGTTTGGAAATATTCATTTATTTCCCTTAGCTCTTATTTCAAGACAAAATTAGTTAATGAGAAGAGGGTTGGTAGTTGAACAACCAACCACCCTCCATGAACAAAGTTATGGAGGGTTTCATGAGGTGACATAAACTGTCAGCTAGATCACAACATGAAGGAATACCACGAGTCCCCATGATTGATCCATAGGCTACCTTATGACAAAAGAAATAGCGTGCATGTCAAGAACATTCCCAAGGAGATTTTGGGGGCAGATGAGATTTTTAGGGGCGAGAGAAGAGTGTAGAAGAGGAGAGAACAGAGGGAGAGAGAACTCTATCTGGAGGGAGTCCAAAGGCCCGACCTGATCTGAGAAGGTTGGGAGTTTGATACTAGGAAGTTATCTGACAAACCTCGTTGAGACCTGAGCTAGGTGGGTATGGGAAAACCTCTACTAAGAATGGTGTGAAGGAGAGGGTCTGTCATAAATGGTTGAGAACCAGAGAGAGAGAGAGGTTCCCTAGCTGTATCATGGCTTGGCATGGGGGTGGACAAAATGTTGAGACTGAATGCTTCTGAGCCTATGGTAGGGTGGAAAGATGGACACCTGAAGTCATTCAGCTGGTTATCAACTGTAACAGATAAGTACTTCTAAACTCTATGTATTCAATGTAATTTATGACTAAATTTCTGTAATTTTCTCAAGGATGTGCATGCTTGATTTTACGATTAGATTGGTGAATCTCTTGTATGTTGTGCATTGTAGAAATTGAGAATCATATGGTTATGGGCATGTTTGTGCATGTGAATGCTTGAGCCCTTGTATTGGTTCTAGTTAAAGGAATGAAACTATAACCTTGCGAAACGTACGCACAATTATAGTTATACCTATATGTACACACACACACACACACACACACACACACACACACACACACACACATGGAGGCACTTGAGTGTCGTAGTGTTTGGATACCTACGACAAATGGACCTTTCAGGATAAGAGAAAATAGAGACCACTTGTATGTCACAGTGCTTGGATTCATATACTTGTGCGTCACAGTGTTTGGTTTTCTTGCGACAACTGGATTTTTCGGAATGAAATGAATCAGACGAATCCCGTGTAGGAAAAGGGGTGCCTTGGACCCAATAGAGGACTTTTGAAACTTGCCAAGTCTTGAAAAGACTCAGTGAAACCCCGTGAAATTGACTAAGTCTTATAACAGACTGTCAAGCCTGTGTAAAGGCTCTCGTTTTTGCCAGAAGATCATGACCATTGATCTGGCACAATAGTTAGATATGGGCCCTCCATTTGATCTAGCTTGAGATGCAGTATCGATCATCAATCTGGTGGCGTGGAGAGATCCTGACCCTCCATCAGAGTAGGCTATGGCACATGTAGAGGGTATACCCCGAATCAACGAGGACCATTTATCTATCTAGAGGTATCCGCGAAAGATTATGGACCATTAGATCCGTCGTGGAGGACACAGTCGGAGCTTGAGGGAATAAAAGACCCAATCTAATAATAGTCATTGGATACAGTACGATGATAAATCTCATTCGTAGATCGTGAGGGAAAGTGATATCGGAGTCCCATGGTCGGAGTAGCCCCAAATGCCAAAGTGGGAGCATTCCGAAAAGGGGGAGTCTGAGGGACAATCTGGGTCGTCCATAGAGAATCTAATGTGATTAATCTCAGTCATAGATCATTGTGGTCTCATTTAAATGAGGCTAAGAGGTGAGGTGATGTCAGTGTGACATGTCAGGATTATAAGGACTGCTAACGAGTCCAAAGGTAACATGTGCTAACCTATGATTAGATGGAGGTACAAAGGGGGAATCTTGGTCAAATCATACCTTGGGACAAGTGTCACAAAATCTGAACTGTCAAATCTGCAGGATGGAGAAATATTGATCGTCTATCGGAGTGATCGTGGTTCCCGGGAAAGGTTTGAATCCAATGGGAGTACTCTAAGGTTTAACCGGGGCCACTAATTAAAAATAAGCCTCGATGGGTGATAGTCATTGATTATTGTAGACCCTTCTATTTTCCCTTGGTGAATTTTATCAAGGGAAGTGACGCCAGAGTGATTAAGGAGCTTGCTAGGAGGATAGTGTGTCATTGGTAGGGATAGTTGTTAGCACCTGAGTAGATAAGTCAAGGGAATTCATGATGATGTGTATGCCACGTCAATCCCACGTGTTAATCGATGCTCGTGCCATGTGTCTCACCAATTCGACAGTCAACGTGGTTTGGGGTGAAAAGTGTCTCCTTAGGAGTGGCCATAGAATGGGGGCTGGGAAACCACATGCACTCACCCCAAATCCTAGTTGTTAGATCTCCAGTGAGGAGATCCTAGCCATCCATCACAAAGAGCCTTTTCAGAGTGAATCACAGATACATACTCTAATGGGGAGGTTCCTAAATGAAATCATATCCATTGATTTGTTAGGATCAGAGGAGACCCAATAAGAGATCTAGGTCATCCATCGCAAAGTGTTTTCAGAGAGAATTTTTCTGAAGACACTCTGACAGGGAAACTCTGAGTTGGATTTTGGACCGTTAATCTACCAAGGTTTGAGGGACCCCACAAATGATATGGACTATTAATATTTAGTTTAAAGATCAAGAGGGTGATGTGGACATTGCCTCATGCCTCGTCGGGATAGCGTCACGTGTGCAGAGGGTGAGGCCCAACCAAGGAACGTCGACGAAATCTTATTCATCCATCACCAATCCCATGGAACCGTTCGATCTGTCGGAGGAGGGTGCTATCAGTTGTGGAGGATAGCCTGTCATGGAAACAACCCAATGGAAGGATCCCTATAACAAATGAAGGCGATTATAGAGGTCTGATAAGTGTGGACTGAGGGAGGACATGGTCAATGCCACATCTACGACATGTCATGGAGCACGCGAATTTGGGAGCCATGTCGGTGCCACGTAGGGGGGCACATGTGATCGAGTGCCATATGGATGACACATGGTAATGGGTTGGAAACAATCTTGAGAAGCCATAAATTTCAGTCCAGAGCTTCGTTTTGGACAAAATTACAGTCATTGGAAAGACCTTGACGAGAAGAAAACTATGGTGCCCTCGAGAAGAGGTTTTAAGATGATTGAGAAAAGATAAATTAAATACCCCATCCCTAAAAAGGGTACTTAGGGGGTTGGGTATGTTACATTGTTTCCAACCATATAGTAACTTTTGACCTTTTAAATGACCACGAACTTGAATCCAATCATATACCTTTAACCCTAACTCTAAAATTTTCCATGCATGAGAGCTTCATTGAAGAGAATTATGATAATCAAAGGCAACCATGCTTTGAAAAAAGTAAATTTGACCTTTTCTTAAAGGATTTAAATAGTGATTTACACTCCTAACTTATAAGGAAAACATTGAATACCTCTATCATAATTCTACAACTACCCTTCCCACTTCCATTAACAAGTTCTCTTTCAAGGTGTCCTATAAAAAGAATTATAGAATGGCCAACCCTTGGTACGATAAATAATGTAAAATCCCTAGGAAATCCATTAGGGATGTTTCTAATGAGTCCTTAAAACTCGATAAGATCAATACGTACAAATCCCTAATTAAAAGGAAAAAAAGGTACTATATCAATAAAAGGCAAGAGCAGTGTTCACAACTATCTAAGTTGGATCCTAAGAAGTTCTAGAGGAAAATTCTATTTCGCATTACTAAATAAAATAATATGATTCCCTTAAGGGACTGGAATTCCTATCTTAAAATTGTTTATGAGTTCCATAATGCCATGGACACCATTCCTATTGTCCCTACAAAGGATGAAGTTTTTTCTTTGGATGACATAGAGTTCATGGTTAAGTGGCTTGCAAATGGGAAAGCTAAGGACATTGAAGGCTACCAAGATGAAATTCTTAAAATTGAAGGGCCTATTCTCATCCCTCACATACACAAGATCTTCAATTTGGAATCCAAGAAAGGCTTCCCTAAACCCTGGACACAAAGCCTCATTATTCCTATTTTTATAAATGGGGAGAGAAACATTCCCTCTAACTATAGGGCCATTATGATTAGCTTGATTTTAACCAAGATTTATGGAATTATTTTTGGAAAGAAGATTAGCCTTTGGCTAGAAAGTCTCAATAAAAGAGTTAAAGGCTAGGCCAGGTTTAGGAGATATCATTCAACTGTGGACCATATTGTTACCTTTAGGATCATTGCAGAGGAGTTCCACAATACTAAAACCAATCTTTTTTGTTGTTTTGTTGACTTTAGAAAATATTTTGACACAATTCCTAGGAAAAACCTTTGAAATAGGTTGGAAGAGATAAAATTGCCTTTCAAGTTGAGGGATACTGCAATAAGGCTGTATGAGAACGTTATTTCCATGTTTAAGAACACTAAGGGATGGTCAAAAGAGTTCAACTGCAATATTGGAGTCAAGCAAGGTTGTCCCTTGCCCCCTACCCTTTTTTGCATATACATTGACAAGACTTTAGAAGATTGTTTGGAAGAGGCAGGTTGTGTCATCCCCACTCTCACTAGTATAGTCATCAATCTTATTCTTTATGTAGATGATATTTTTCTTATGGTGAGGATTCCCCATGATCTTGAAAACCAACTAAGAATCATCAAGCATTTTTGCTCCAATATGGGTATGACTATTAATATTGACAAGACTAAGGTCATGATCATTAAATCCAATAATATCACTTATGATACCTTCTTATATGAAAAAAACAACTTGGAGGAAGTGAATTCAAACAAATATCTTGGAATTGATATTCCCCACAAGCTCAACTGGAATTATAGCATTGATAAAAGGATAATTGGGGGATGGAAAGCTTATTATGGTCTTGAAAACAATTGTAAATCAACCGATCTTTGGATATGGGATAAGAAGAAACTCCTCTTTAAGAGTCTTGTTACACTTGTTATTCTTTATGGATGTGAATTCTAGGGATCTAGTATCTCTCATGAATCATGGAGAAAGAGAGAGAAAATACAAAAGAATTATATAACCTATAATCTCAAAATTAAAGGAAGTACACCCTATCCCATCCTCCTCTTAGAGGAAATCCTTTCCCCCATTGAGAGCATGGTTATGACTAGATACCTAATGCATAAGAACAAGTTAAACAACATGGAAGACAAGATTCTTCCTAAAATTGATTCAAAATCCACTCGTAACCACCATCGACTCAAGTGAGGATGGTATAAAGATGCCCATTCCTAGTTAATCTATTGGGGAATCATGGAAGACACCATTTTGCAGAATAAGGATGCTATTAAAAATATCATCAAATCAAAATTTGAGAAAATGTGGTGCGATAAAGAGTTAGAGGAAAAAAGAAAATTAAGGTATTATAAGGATGTAATCAACCCTAATCTAGAAGATCAAAATTATCTCTCTGTTTTGACAAGTGNAGAAAAAAAAACATTGCTAAGATAAGAACAAAATCTCACAAGCCCCATATTGAAACTGGGCGTTGTTCAATTCCTAAAACGCCATGGGGTGAAAGAGTGTGTCAACTTTGTGACACTAAGAAGGTTGAATATGAAAAACCATTTCTCTTATATTGTCCATCTTATACCCACATTAGATCTCAATTTCAAAATATTTGTCAGAGTACCAACCTTCCTAACCTTTTAACTCAACAAAACTATGGTGATCTTGGAAAGCTTCTCTTAATGATTTTCGAGCACATAAAACAAATTCTAAATAATTGCAAGTAATCCCTTACCATCTTAAGGTCTGATAGACCAATTCGGTTTCAGTGGACATTCATCATTATCATCACCACCACCACCACATTAAATGTATAAGTTTAATTAAGAATGAACAACCATTAATCATTGTATTCTCCTTTTTAAAGTAAGTATTAGAACTTTTGTTCAATTTTATATATGTACAAGTTTTAATTAAGAATGAATAATCATTAAGTAATATTCCTTATTTGAAATTCATATATATATATGAATTATTACATTAAATAAAAACTGGACGACTCTGACGAAAAATTAAATCTAGGGTTTAAAAGTTACGGTTTCAGCAACAACCAACATGGTTACCAAAGGGGGAGGGAGTGTAACCCCTTCCTACAAGAAGGTAGTGGTGGACGGAGGGAAAGGCACATGCGACATTGGTTTCAAGGAACCTCTGATAGGAACCTCAGGACTGGGATTGGAAAATAATCAAGAGGTCAACCAAGGAAAAAATGATTGCATGGGGGAAGAGGTCGGAGAAGCCCAGAATGGTATGCAAGAAACGACGAACCCTAGTTGGGTAGGTGGGCACAACCCGTGTAAACCAAAAACAACATTGATCCCCAAATTTATACTGGAAGAACCCCAAATGCAACTCTTTTGGGATCAGATGAAGACACGTGCATTGATCTGCAAGTTCATGGGCCTGTGGCCCATAGAAAAAAAGTTGCCCAACTGGATAAAATACCAATGGAATCCGAGTGGAGAATTTGAACTCCACTTGGGATCGAAAAGGTTCTTCACAATAGTATTTATAAACATGGAGGACAGGGACAAAGTATTTGAGGGGGGGGCATATTTCCATGCCTGAGCGGGGCTGTACATGTGCCCATGGAAGGAAAACTTCACCCCAAAGAAAGAAACCTTTAAAAATGTCTCGGTCTGGCTAAGACTTTATGCCTTACCACTAGATTACTGGTTTCCATCCACCTTCGAATAAATAGGGAACAAGCTTGGAAAATATGTCAAGACATCGGAAGCAACATTAAAAGGAAGATACACATCCTATGCCTAGAGATGGATGTTTCGGGGGCTCTCTCGAAGGCCATAAGCATGGAGTTTATGGATGAGGAATGGATACAAAGAATAGAATACGAGAAGATCCTGTTTTAATGCAAAATATGTCATGAACATGGACACCTAATAAGAGAATTTCCTCTCAATAAAAAACAAGAAGTGGAAAACCCCAAACTGCAGAAGGATGAGGATGGTTTTGTGAGGCTGAATCACAAAAGTAGAGGAAACAAAAGACAAGGCAAGCCCCCAATAGGAAGTAACCCAGAAGCCAAGAATAGAGCAGAAGGAAGGGGCAGCCCCAACCAAGGGGAAGAAGGGGGAAAGGAAAAGATGAAAGCTATGGAAACAAGCGAACAAGCAACTCATGAGAACACAGAAAATCCAAACAACAAAGGAGAACCGAGAGGCAGCGCGAGTCCTATGGAAGGAGGAAATGAAGATGCCAACACCCCAATGCAAGAGCTATATGGAGATGATGAGATGACACCAAGCGAGGTAGGAAAAGAAGACCTAGATCTCAGAGACATTGTGGAAAGGGGAGGAATAGATCTCTCGAATATACTGGAACAATGGAAAAGGCAGGGAGTTGACAATGTGCCAGCGGAGCAACTGCATCACATTTAATATCTCCTCCTCCTAAGGGATGAAGAAAAATCCAGAAGTACCAAGCACATGCATGGAGATATAGGACACCTGGGAATCAAAACAGGTGATGGAAAACCACAACACTCACCCAAGAAGGCAAGGAGGAAGAAAGGCAGAAATCAAACAGTGTAGCCCTACAAGAACTAGGAGCCCTGCTTATAAATTCAGGTAAGATTAAAAATCTCTTCCCCAACTCTCCCCCACATGCTTAAATGAATATTATAACTTGGAAAATAAGAGGCCTAAACAACCCAAGAAAGCAATGAATCCTTAAAAATAGTCCGAGGAAGGAACAACCTGAACTCTGTTTCATTCAATAAACTAAATGGAAACTGGATAGAATGGAAATAATCAATAAAAAACACTGGAGTAAGTACAAGATGTTGGTTGTATAAAGCCAATAGACAGTGGGAGGAATTCTCACCCTGTGGAACCCACAATCAGTGAACCTACTTGTAGCATAAGCCACCAGACACACACTTTTTGTTAACATGCAAATTATAGGGAACACGACGGAAATTCTATGCATGAATGTGTATGGCCCCGAGGTGTTGGAGGATAAAAGGAAAATGCTCCTAGACCTAGAGAATCTAAAAGAACAAACCAACAACCTCCACTGGATTCTAGCTGGGGACTTCAACATCATCACTACTCTTGCTGAGAAAAAAGGGGGCACTAGGAGACTGGACAGGGATGTGGAAGAATTCTCAACTTTCATAGACACAATGGATCTTGTGAACATCAATACCAACAATGGATAGTTCACCTGGAACAACAAATGACTAGCTCACCACCAAGTAGCCACAAGGCTAGATAGATTCTTGGTTTCAGAATCCATCATTTTGCAGGAATTAGCTTTGGACTGCAGCATCCTCCCTTGGGGGGGATCAGACCACTGGTCGGTTCAATTGGAAGCAAATTTTTAGATCACACCAAACAACATGCCATTTAGATTTGAGAAATTTTTGATCTACCATCCCACATTCAAGGAGAACATCAACCAATGGTGGCAGGAGGAACTACTAGACCAAGGGACAAGGATGTTCAAACTATACAAGAAACTCAAGTATATCAAACAAAAACTTAAGGAGTGGGACAAAGAAGTCTTCGGGAACATAAAATAGGGGAAACAAAGCATCAAGGATAGGATGAGGAAGCTACAAGAACTTTTCATCGAAGAGGGATACACAAGGGTCGGAAAAAAGAAGAGATCCAAATGATCAAGGAATGGGAAGCAAGATGCAAGAAGGAAGAGACTTTATGGTGCCAAAAGTCCAGAATAAGATGGCTTAAGGAAGGGGAGAGGAACACCAAGTTTTTTTACAGAATAGCTATCGCAAGAAGATCTCATAACAAAATCTTGAAGATTAGGGATCGGGAAGAGATCAAAAGAGAATCCCACTAGGACATTGAAAATACACTGGTCAATCACTTCCAGGGGATAGCCAAAGAGCCCAACCAAGACAAATTTGTGGCCATCCAGAGGATAACTCAGCACATCCCCAAATTGGTCACAGAGGATCAAAATGCCAACCTATGCAAACCCTTCCCAAAGGAAGAAATCGACCAAGTGGTCCAGGAAATGCCCAATGGAAAGGCCCTAGGCCCAGATGGCTTCACAGTGGAATTATTCAAAGCCTACTGGGATGTGCTTAAGTATGACATATATGGGGTGGTGGAGGACTCCATGCACTTAGTCTCCATCCTAAAAGATTTAAATGCCACAATGATCACTCTAATCCCAAAAGAAAATGAAGCTAGGACTCTAGATCGCTACAGGACAATAGCTTTGTGCAATGTAGTTTACAAGATAATTTCCAAAGTCATAGCCAACAGACTAAAACCACTCCTTCCCACACCGATTTCACATGAACAGGTGGGCTATGTGGAAGGGAGACAAATCCCGAACAATATCATCCACGCCCATGAGATAATCCACACGCTGAAAAGACATAGAAGAGGGGGGATGATAATCCAATTGGATCTGGCGAAGGCTTATGACAAAATAATATGGCACTACATGGCCAAGACACTGGAAGCTTTTGGCTTCGACCAGCATTGGATCAACTGGATCATCACTCTAGTCTGAACGACAAGTTTCTCGCTGTTACTAAATGGAGCCCCAGCCAAACCTTTCTATCCATCTAGAGGCATTATACAAGGGGATCTGCTATCCCCCTTCCTGTTCATTCTAATGATGGAAGGGATGAGTAGAAGTATAAAAAGAGCAATTGCAGATGGTGAAATAAAAGGCCTCAAACCGTTTGAAAAATTTCCAACCTCAACACACCAACAGTTCGTTGATAACACCCTGCTCCATGGCACACCCATGGTAAAGGAAGCAAAGGATTATAAAAAAATCTTAGAAGACTTCAGGGAAGACTCAAGGGTGGAAATCAATCACTCCAATTCCATGACATATTTTTTCAACACTAATCCGACAATTCAAAGAAACTTGGCCAACATTTTGGGGTTTGAATGTAAAACGCTCCCAACAAAATACTTGGGAATCCCCTTGATGGATAGAGCTTGCAAAAATGCTACGTGGGAAGGAGTTATCAGCAAATTGCAAGAGAGGGTAAAAAACTGGACATACAAAGCTCTAAACTTGGTTGGAAGGCTTATCCTCACCAAAATAGTTCTGCAAGCAATTATGGCATCTATGATGCTAGTGTTTCCAGCCCCAAAAGGAATACTACAAAAGATAAGAGCCATCTAAAGAGATTTCCTATGGAGAGGCACAGAAAAAAAAAATGGGCCCTGGTGGGCTAGGACAAGGTATGCAGACCAAAGAGAAAAGGAGGCATGTGGTTACAAGATCCATAGGTAACCAACGAGGCCTACAGGGAAAAGCTTTGGTGGATATGAGTAAAAGAAAAATCGGTGCCATGGGCACAAGGGAGGGATCAACCATCTAGAATCTTGGCTGGCGAAATAAGAAATGGATCCAGAACCATAGCTTCTGGGAAGTCAGAAATGGTATAACAACAAGGTTTTGGGAGGACACATGACAACAGGAACCCAGAATGGAAACTTCAGACATGGGGGAGCTCCAACATGAAATGATTGGGAAAGGCAAATAAAAAATCCATAAATACTGGAATCAAAGGGATGGCAACACCAGATGGAGGATCTGGGACAAGCTTAGTCCACAAAATAGAGCCTAGATCAAAATAATAACGAAATAGGTGGAGGAGGAATTGGAGAAAAGGAAAATCGAAGTCTCAGAAGAAGATGATCAATTGAGGTGGGGTAGGAAAAATGGGGGAAATTCAATTTAAAAGAAGCATGATATTATATCGCAGGCTAGGACCAAGAAAATTCGGAGCCAGAGTGGGAAAAGATATAGAAGAGTCCCCAATGGCCAAAAATCAAAATGTTCGAATGGCTAGTACTACACAACCGAATTCTAACCTGGGAGAACCTCATGAAAGGGGGTTTCATAGGTCCCTCTCACTGCCATCTCTGTCAGGTCAAGGAGGAAACAACTAATCACCTCCTTGATGAATGCAGCTACACAGCCGAAATTTGGGATTGGGTGGTGTTGGCGACGGAAGTCACTCCTGGATTGCTAGCAGGAGTAGAGCCCGACGCCCACCAGTTTTATGTCACAATGGTTTATAGATGGGGTGACTGAATGGAAGCCAACTCAAAACGATATCATTCCAACTCCAAACTAGGCCAGGCATGCATAGGTGAGTGAGGTCTTTATAAACTTCAGACAGTGAGCTGTAGCAAAGGGTGAACAGGCGGAGGACTTATATGGGAAGAGTGCGAAGGTCTATTATAAATGACAAGTTCCTAACAAACTGTAGAAGAAGGCATCCAAATGCAAGGTCTTCTTGCACTTAAATACAGAAAACCAGAGAATACAATAATGCAACGATAAATCATTTATCACAACAGAACTGCAATAATTCGCACGACTTAGTCTATCACGAACTCTCTTAGCATGAGACAAAAATTAGATGGAGTGAGAAAAACTGTCTGTCATAAAACAAGATATCTCATATATAGATGCATATCAAACTAGAATGTCTGTTAAACTTTAAAGTAGGGAGCTCTACTCTACCATCGATGGATACCAAAATGGAGAAAACGCATACATATACTCAAAACAACAATCAGCAACAAAATCGAGGCATTGCATTAAAATTTGCATCTGCATGGCTTCTAACAATCTGCACCTGCAATTTTTGAATGATCGTGCACCTACGGCGGATGCAATTGATCTCCTGACAGCTCCGTGGGCGAATTGATGTGCCTTTAATTTGTTGCCGGACTTTCCCGTTATGGCGGAGGCGATGTCCAACCACCACCAACTACTTTAATAACTGCTTCATTGGGATTGAGGATGGCCCGGCCAACTCAGCACTTCTATGACGTGGAGAACCTTTCGTGCTGCCACCTGGATTAGCTAAATGGCCTGATGAATTGGCATGGAGGCCAGCGCGAAGGATAGGGCGCATAACGAGAGTGGTGGCACTGAAACTATGAGGGTGAGACATGGAGTGATGAGGCGTGGGAGAGGTTACAGGGGAAGACATATGGTGGAAGGAAATAAGCGGAAGGAGGAGGAGATGAGATACAATGGACACCCCCTTAAATGGGAGACTGATGTGGAAAGGAGAAGAACGCATGGCAGGTGGTGGGCGGATGATGAGATGGGGAAAGGACCATGTGGACTAGAAGAAGGGATATGGAAAGATGTCGGAGGCTAAGGAAGGGGCTTAAAGGAGGCGAGCCTCATCTTACAGTCAGAAAGAGAACAGATGGCAACGGGGGGGGAATGGTCCACAAGCTGACACGATGAGGAAAGGGCCCATGCTGATTAACAATAGAGTGACTGAGAAGGATGAGATCACCTTAGCGTCGTTGATTCGGGCGCTTTGATCTCGGTTGTTGGAAAGATGTGCGATCG
>SNQJ01S0072718.1:100777-125165 GCA_010110895.2 Picea sitchensis
TGGGAGCCATTGATCCGGGCACGCGAATCTCTGCCGTCTAAATTTTCTTGCCACTTACCACAGGCACATTTCGCGTCCAATACTTATGGTAAGTGGGTTTTTAACCCACTCTCTTTCATTCTAACCCCCCTAGGAAATATCGCTAACACTTATGATCTCCCTACACCAAATCAGGAAATCAGACTTCGCACGATCGCAAGTCTTGGAATCACGGGTCCGAGTCTCACAAATCCTCGAAACCCGATGAATATTCCCCTATGCTTTCCTTGCTTCTGTCGGGAAATTCCCCGTCGGGAAATCGACGCTTACGAGGTCGTGATCCACTTACCTCACGGATCCCTGACTCCCAATCTCCGATGGCACTTGACGTTGACTCCTGTGAGGGTTAACCCTTCCGACACCTGTCCTCCACTACGATCCTTAACCCTGTCAGGAAATCACGATTCCCGTTGTCATGTGCATGGGATTTTCAATTCCTCGATCCCCGACTCTGCGGGATCTCCTGCCACATGTCCTTGCTGTTGGACGACTCTGATCCTATTGGGAAATCACGGATCGCGATTCCTACATGCGAGAGTTCTATGTCTTCGAAAACCCCGATTCTCCGATGAACTGAACCCTGACTCTTCGCTTGATTTCTGACGCATGTCCTGTTGAGATCAATGGCTGAGATTCCCCGTCGGAGTTTTGAGACTCAAAGGGTCTCGATTCTCTTGATCTTTTAAGACCTCGATGACTCTAATATCCTAATGACTCCTCCAAGACTCCTCCTCTTCTCGCTAGGACTTAAACTCTGCGCAACTTCCCGAGATCTAACGACAGATGGGATTTCGTCGATCTTCTCTATGAGATCCTGACTGTCCACTTCCTTCTCAGCTATCTGCTATGAATGCTGGTCTTTCTACTGCTGCATTTGGGCATTTTGTATGCAATATGCAACCTGGGTGCTTCTGTGCCTAATGACAAAAATAATCGCTAATAGGTGGCATGCATCTACCGCCAATCCAATAGAGTCAGGGGGAACATCACTAAAACCATCTAAGATTGGAATGAAAGATACAATGAAAATGAAATGGTGAACCTTTGTTGGAACCTAACGTCGGGGATGATCATCTAGGAAATCTAGAAAGAAAGGAACAGGCACATATTTAGGAATTTCAGCCTACTGGAAAAAAGGATAAAGGATGCAACAGTCTCTCAAATAAGAGAAACGGTGCAGAGCTACAACGACAATAAGGATAAATTTCAACTTACAGACCAAGACTCCTGCATCCTTGAACTTTTCCATCTGAAATATTGGAGCAACAACATACCTGTGGGACGTGATCCGCAACTCCAGATAGGAGTCTGCAACTGGACTCCTCTTTCATCAAGGTTCCTCAAACTAAATTTTGAGGGGGTGGAAAAAGGAAATCCAGGAGCGGCAAGGGCAGGTGGAGTGATTAGAGACAGTGGTGGAAATATCATCTGACTGTATGCTGGGAGCATAGGAAACTCAACAAACAATGCAGCGGAATTCAAAGCCTTGGACCTCGGCCTTGAAATCCTAAGCCGAGAAAGGATGACAAACACCATCGTGGAAGGTGACTCCACCCTGGTAATCAACACAACGAAAAACTCCAAAACGACACCAGAGTAGGAAAGGTTCAGTGACACTGGCACCTAGCACACTCCCTACAAAAAATCCAGGAGCATCTGAGAACATTGAACACAGTGGAGTTGTGGTGGGTGCACAGGTCAACGAACACTATAGCAGATAGACTCGACAATGAGGAGGATGGTAAGGAAGGCTCAAAACTAGATGAAGACTGGATCAGAATACTGAGCGGGCAACTCAGGACAGACTGCAACCACCTGGCGGTAAAAGATCGTGATGGTAGCTTAAAAATGGAAAGTCACATTGAGGAGAAAAAAAAAAGGCCTCTCGAAAGGAATGTGGGACCAGAATATGATTTCCTAACACTTTCCACCAATTATCATGCAATATCATAATAGGCAGCAAGTGGGCGACCAGAAGCAAGATCGATACATTAGTAAGAGTCATGCATAAAGCACAAGTGAATGGCTAGGCAACAAGTTGAATGCAACGAACGATTTAAGGTATGAGGAGATGGTGATAACCAAGAACAAGCCACCAACCCCCAGTACAGGTACGGGAAGAGGCATAGTTGGATCATAAGTGAGTAAAGGAAGTGGAAAGTATAGGGATAAAGGTGGTACCATCATGATCAAACAAGCCTTACCAACAAATAATGACAGAAGCACTCACCACCTCGAGAAAATCATGGCTAGAAGTATAGGCTCGCAATGGGGGAAATACCATAAGAAGAGGGACAATAGGAGTAGAAGAAAATGGAAGGAGCACAGTAGTAAGGGTTATTACAGTTTCAAGGGAAGAAAAAGTAAGGAAACTTGTGAAGTGAGGTACAAGACGAGTAGCCAGAGAAAAATCTGTGGCAAGCAAAGTGGGATGGCGCAAATGAAGCATACACACAAGAAGAGGAACCCCCTTGGGAAGGAATTCCTGGAAAGTTTGCGGAAGTTAACAAGAATGGAGAAGGCAAGGAAAGATGCGGAGGGAACCTTCCATACCTTGGTTGCACCGAAGGGGAAGGCAACAATTACCCGGTGGGAAGAGGATTTAAAGGACAAGCGCAAAGGCAAAGAGTGGGATGACATGGTGTAGGCAAGCTTGCGCTGCAAAGAGTGGGATGACATGGTAGGAAGTGGATCAAGGATCACCGATCCGGCCACGCTGACTCAGTTACGCGACCCAGGGAAACCCTCTACCACAAAATAGTAGAGATGGCCTGGCTAACCAAGATTTTGATCGGGAAAGTGAATTCAGAAAAGGAGGAAGCTAGACAGAAGGATAACTAGGAAAACAAAACAATGCTAGACTAGATCCTGCATCGCCTCAACAGTGTGGAAAAAATCATCAAACTATTAGTAGAGGTAGAGAAGAAAAAAAAAATGCAATCTAGAAAGGTTGGTGACTTAGTTCCACCTTTACCTCCGCTATGTTCATCACATGAACATCACACCAGTGGATGGACAAGGCACACCATCCCAAATCAGGAAGACCCGCACAGTCTCCCCGAAAGAAGATAACAAGAGCCAGGCATATGGCGAGAAGGAGCACCCCCAGGTGTTGTAATGCCTCTTAGTTTTGGATTTTTTAATTTTATTAGTCTAATGGAAGTTATGCCTAGGTAATGGAAGGTTAGTTCAGACCTGTTACAAACTCTCGTTTAGAGGGAAATTTTTAGTTTTTTCTTTATGTCTATGTATTTCAAATTGGATATGGAAGGTCTGGTTTGGTTTCCCCTTGTGACAGACCAAAACCATCCACTGCAACTATCAACTCTAGTAGCTGAGACCCCTTGGTCTGGTTTCGTTCTACTAGGATCCCCACTTTTTGTATCATAATACTTACAAGTAATACAGATTCCTACACTCATTTACAAAAAAAAAGAATTATTACATTAAATGTGCAAGTTTTAATCAAGAAATGAGTAATCATTAATCAATGTAAGAAATACGGATTTGCAACGTTGAAAATGTCAATTTCTCAACCAGAATAACTTCTTTTAGATGATTAAATATATTAATTGGTTAATGGTTGGATTAATATAATAAGATTACACTTCACAACTAAAATGAGATGGTATTAGATTCCTATTAGATGGTATACATGATTTATTATTGTGTAATTTAGATTAAGTATTAGTTGGGATTCAATCTAATAATTAAACTTGTTGTTTTATTATTAAAATTTGATTAAATGTGTGCACAATAATAACACAAGTAAAGTAAGATGCAACTATAGTTAATTTATTGTGTAATGTATGTGATCTTATATTAATAAAACCATAATAATAATAATAATAATAATAATAATAATCATCATCATCATCATCATCATCATCTATTTTTAATGTTATATTCAAACCAGACACCAAATTGGTGTATGAGACCACCTTGTTTGTGGGATAAGGAACCCCCTCTACATAGCGATTTGGCAACTAAAATCTATGGAGGTTTACATACCCTACCCCCTCTGGATTTGAACATGTAGTCTCCAAGAAGGAAACACATGTTCTTAACCATTAAACATGAAAATGTTATTAATTGAATATATAATATTTTGTCATATCAATTGACAATAAATACAAAAATATAGTATACATTATTAAATAGATAAGTAAAGAATATTCTTGTAGTACAACTTGAAAGTCATTATGTCTTCCTTTTATGTATTAATTTTATGTCTTCTAATCTATAGAATTATAGAATTAGAGATGTACTATGATGAGAATAATGGTGATGTAAATTTAAATCTTGTCCTTCTTAATTCTTTATTAATTCTTTTACCATATTCTATATATAATAGTGATTGAAATCCTTTAATAGGAATAAGGCCTTATGAACATATATTATGGTTACATTAAAAACAAATTATTCATAAAAATCCTATATTTAAATATTGCAAACTCAATGAACTTCTACTAGGAAGACTAAAAGTTAATGAAAACTTTTATTGGAAGAGTATAATTACTTGTTAACAAGTTGTTCTACATCTCTTTAAGCTATGGACATTTACCAAATCCATATGGAATAATGTGAGCAATGATCTGAACTTAAAAAAGTGTTGGAATGGTAACACATTGTCAGAATGATTTAAAAATTGGTATGAGGAAAAGATAGTCCCTACTCCGATTGCAGCCCATATATGTTGGTTCATATGGATAGAACGAAACAAAGCAATTTTTGAAGATTCCAACCCTTCTATCCAGGCAGTGATATATAAGACAATGGCTTTACAAAACAGAATCAATGCCCAATTGAAGGATGGATTCCCGAGAGATATTTTGATTCCACAGCAAAAGGATACATCTTTAGCATGGTTAGATGGGGTGGCTCAGCGAGATGGAATCTTGTGTGGAGCGGTTGGAGTAATAAAAAAAATAGATTCAAGAGTCATAAGATGGATATATAATTGTGGCAGAGGCACCAACACAAGAGTGTAACTTATGGGTGCATGGGCCACTCTCATGATAGCAGATTATTTTTCATTACATCACATTTAGGTTTTGGGTGATTCCATAGTTGTTATTGATTGATTGTTAAACAAAGGTAGGCTCCAGGTATGTGCAGTTGAAGGATGGAAAGCTAGAATCAAAGTCCTAATTAAAAGGTTCCAGTCTATCAGCTTTCAGCATATCTACATAAGTTATAATACAGAAGAAAACATTCTTTCCAAACATGCTTTTGAAGAACCAGAGGGAAAAATCTCCTATTATCATTGGTCCAATGGAGTTGAAGGATCCAAGAGACATATTAGAGTCCATTAGATATTTTGAGATTGGGACTGTTTCTACTTTTCAGTTCAAGCTTATGTATGTTTTGTTTTTTGTGAGAGATAGTATGACTGTATCATGATGTCTAGGATAAGGCGTCATTATTGATCTCGATCTTTTTTAGAACTTTAGTCCTATTTCTTTTTTGTACCTTTAGCATGGATCTAGTTGGCAGTATGTAATGTTAAGGATCCTTGTTTTTGTGAAGAAAGATGTAAACAAATTATATCACTAATATAATTGAGCCAATTTTCTACTGGAAAAGGTGTCTTATGGGTATGGAGCTTCTGAGATGATCTAATACAATTATGGAGCTTCCAAGATGATCTAATACAATCTTAAATGCTTCCTAAATTAATAAATTGAGATAAACCCTCGATATCTTGAGTTTACTTATCTACACACTTGCATAATGATAAAATAATGAGGTTAGAGTATTTGTGTCTAAATTAAGTACTTCACATGATCTCTAAGTGATTGTATAGTACCATCTTAGGATTTAAAAAAAACGTGATTAAAAATATGAATGTAAAGTTGGATTCTTAAATAATTGCATCTTTATTCCAATTGCAAGTTAGTATCCTCATGAATGCATAAGCATTTTTAACATTATAAAAAAATGGCTAAATTCATTATAAAAAAATGACTAAATTCAGGGTTAGCTTAGATGGGATTTACACTCAAAATATATTAATATATTTTTGAAATAATAAATAATTATCTAATTTAAAGTCAATATTTTTCAACACATAGCCGAACTATATAATCCATGTTACAACAAGGGTTAATAATAAAAATTGCTACTATAATGCCGATGTTCCTACCGAATAGTTTTGTCAGAATTGTTGTTGTAGGTGAAGTACAGTAAGTGTCAATGTTGTCAATTCTTGCAAAAGTAGATTCAATTCGATTTTTATGCTCTGATTGGCTTGGTGCTTCCATTGTTGACCTTGAATATGTTTACTTATGGACAATAGTTTCACCAATGAAGGCATATCTTCCATATTCCAGTACTGAGAAGATATGTCCAATTTTTATTTGTTATTTGAAGTGTTGATTTATAACAACTAATTATATATATTTTGTATAATAGGTGAATGTCCATAAACATGCAGATGATTTTTTTAATTGGTCCTAGATTTCAACACCAAAAATAATATTAATAAATAATAATTTTGTTGATTTACATATTTTCTCGACCAAATAATATTTTTTTTTCTAAACATTGATCATCGAGTATATTATATAGAGGTTTCACATCTATACATACATGTTTGTACATTTTTATTTGGATTATTATCGGGAAGACATAATGCTGTCATATTTATTGTCTAAAGGACTATTAACATTAACGAATGGTCAAGTTAGGAAAAAAAGTCAAAATTGCCTCATTTTGAAGCATGTTGTTACATCTTTGTCAAAATAAATATGGGCTTCAATTTACAAAACGATTTATGACATTAGATCAAGGCAAGCAAGATGTGACATTTTTGTGAAAATAAATCTGGGGTTCAATTTACAAAATGATTTACGATATTATATCTAAGGGTGAAAGTAACGCCTGATCAGTTTAGTGAGGTGTTTATCGACCCTTGTACCAGATCTATGGATATATGATCTGGAAGCAATTCCTTACATATTTGTTTTCATAGATCTTTTATACTTCAAACAATGTAACACTGTAAAATTCTAAGAGCCGAGAGATCTAGAATTCGATGAGAAAAATAATACTAATCCAATGAATTTGCAAATAAAAAAATAAGAGGGAGATAGAGAAGAATTTAATCCACAAGAATGAATGTATTCACAATATGTTCTAAATTACAATGAGATCAATCCAATATGTAGAGAGGAATTGATTGTGTCACTAATAATAGCATTTGCCACTAAAAGTAGTGTAAAAATAGCTAAAGCACATGCCTAAACCTCTAAAATAGTTAACCCACACCTAACATGAGTATGATAGGCTGAAAAGTGTGAGTTATCCATAACTGACATGCAAAACATGCAAGTTTACTAAAGAAGGGGTAAATCCCTAAAATCAAGGGACAATTTCCTTGATTTAAGGAGGAAGTGCGCTCTCCTTCTTTTAGGTGTTTAAACTTTGCATGGAGGTTGGAAATAAGTTATTAATTGGAGTTCTAACTAAAGAACTCAAATTTAACTCCCTAAACTTAAGGAAAACTCCCTAAAATCAAGGAAGGTGTCTCCTATCCTCTCTAGAATGTCAAATCAAGTGAGGAAAAATGCATTGGGATGCATTAACCAAGGTCTAGCTGGCTAAGACAAGTAATAAACCAAGGGAAGTTAGGATTATGCTCTAACAAACACAATGTGAAACAATACATTGTGTTCAGGGAAATAACTTGTTGTAACATATGGAAAGCCAGTCCTGTCTTGATGGATATCAACATGAAACTGAGGCCTATTTCATGTTTATCATATAACCATATATTAAAAAGATGATTATTCCATAGTTTATGTTTACGTAAAGGGTAAATCGATCACTAAAAAATGGACCATTCAACAAGGTGTATACGTAAAGGGTAAAACGATCACCTAAAAACCTACCATCAACGAGGTGTATGACTCAGTGCTATATTACAAATGTCAATACCAATATGGCATGTTTTCCAATTGGTGATGGAAACATCCTTTATAGAAATCTATATTGGTGGGTGATGGAATAACGATGTGGGTGGTTTTGTTTAATTTGGTTATTCCCACCATGAGAGTGATAGATCAACAACAAATTTTATTCGAAAATCGTAGGCCTGCTATGGAAGGAGGAGGAGGAAGTGATAGCAACAACAACAAAATAAGAATATTGCATACAGTGATGCTACCATTTTTTGGGAAAAGTAACTTCAATGTGTACCTACATATTTAGAGAATGTTGGCAACCAAAGGCATATTTTTCATCTACTCGAGCCTCACTTCAAACCTGGAAATCCTCTGACCATTAGTGAAGGGACTGGGATGGAACCACAATGCCTTGCCCTTTTATTTCCAGGATTTATCGATTCCTGAAACTGAAGCTCCTCTACCATTGGGTTGCCAAAACACCAACAAAATCTCCCTTGACATGATTATGAAGATATTCGATCTCCTCAAAAAAATGCACAACCCTTTGAAGGTTATCATGAGAGATATCATCGAACATGAATACTATGAATCTAGGAGCTTACCACCTCCAGTGTGCCTCTATGTCCTTCTGGGACTAGGAGGACCTATTGTTATTGCTATCAAAGGTTTCACATGTCTTTGAGACGTTGCTATGAGTGGGCATTGGTCCATTTCTAGTCCTCAGGCACATGGAGTTCACACACCTCAATGATGGGGTTCTCCTTAACATGTTCTTGGAGCTAGATCCCAAATTTATCTAACATCTACAAAGTGGCTAAGGTGGTAATTCTGTGCATGTCAAAGTTCCTTCTTATGAATTTGTATGATATCGTTAATGAAATAATTTCCATTGGATTATCCATGGTCTATCATCTATGTGATTTGACATGTTGGCGTGAATCTGTGGGGTTTAACACACAACACAATCGTTGAAAGTTAAATTAGTCAAATATTTAATATTCTACCCCATGAAATAGGCAATAGAAATTTGAACAGTCACATGCTAAATTTTTTTCAATTCAAACATGATAATTTAAAAAACAATTGTCATTGCAACTATGATTTCAAACATGATAATCAACAAATGAAAATCAAATTATATAAATAGGTCATAATCTATTCATGCTTGATTTGTTCACCATGATAATCAACAAATGTAAATCAAAACATATAAATAGGCGATAATTGGTTTGTGCTTGATTTGTTCTACATTCCTTGACAAATCACCAGTAACAATGATGATCCTCTTCTTCTTCCTCATCTCATCACCAAGGACACTTACAGCTTTAGTTCCATAATATTTTGTAGTTGTTTTAGTCTAAGTTTTATGTACAAGGAAATTGATCGTCGAAGGTGGTTTCTAAAGCTTTGTTTTTAGCATCTAGGCAGTGAAACGGTGTATCAAGAAGAAGGCACAACGTGATAGACCAAAAAACAATTTTATTAACTAGTATTTGATAGAGTAGTGTAATTTATGAGGCGGTAAGACAATGGCAAGCATAAGGCACACAACAACAAACCAACAACCAAATTTATTGAGTGGCATTTGAGAAAGTAAAGTGATTTATTACCTGACATTTGACAGAACACTGGTCAAAGAGATAGTATTAAAAACTACAGGGGGCTAACAAAGTAGAAGTATTAATGCAGGTCATGGTGAATATTAATGAATTCCATCACCATGACAATGAGGCTTCAAATTTGAAGTCCAATAGATTCAAGAAAAAATGATTTATTTTAATTCTAATAAAAAATATTATCTAGATTTCCCTATGTTGAACATTGGACATCCAAAATAAAAATAAAAATCAAAGGTGAAAATAATATCTAATCAATGACTAACTCATCACTGCTATAGTCCTTACCTTCGGTAAAGACTAATAATGAAACTTTTAAATTTTTTGATGGAATAATTATGTGAATAATTTTATCTTTAAAAAATATTTCACTTGCTCAAATAAACAAGATACTTATAATGTACATGACCTCTTTAAAACAATTATAGTTGTTTTTTAAATAATAATATCATTTTCATAAAGCTCCTTATGAGAGAAAAAATAAGCATAGTTCTAAATACAAACAAACAAGATGTTTATAATGTATGAAATCTTTCAAATCATGATAATTACTTTTATTATTTTTTAAAATAATAATATTGCTTTCATAAAGTTCTGCATCTTAATGAGAGAAGGAAATAAACATGGTTTTAAAATTTCTAGAAAACATATTGCAATAAAATTTCAATCATTTTAGTTTACTAACCTAGATCCATTTTAATCCTAGATTTAGCAAGTGCTGAAATGTATTAAATTTCTTGAGACGTAAATCTATTTTTGAGTGTAAAACTTGAGGAAAGGTTTGCACCTCGAGAAATTTGATCCCTTTTAGTGCTTGATAGATCTGGGGTTAAGATGGATTTAGGATGATTGCAGTCATGGGCAGTCACAAAAAATTTGAACATGATCAACACTATGTATATGTACATGTCTAAGATTAATTTGATTATTTGAAATTTACTCGCTTTCCTTAGTTGGTTGAAAGTATAGAGAGTATTATTGAGAAGATCAATGTCAAAGTGATACAATTTGTAGATGATAAACATTATGTATATGCATATGTCTAAGAATCATCTGATCATTTGAAATTTACTCACTTTCCTTAGTTGGTTGAAAGTATAGAGAGTATTAATGAAAAGGATGAATGTCAATCTATCTTCTTCAGTTTAATATAGTGACAAAATTTGTAAATGATCAACATTATGTATATGTATATGTTTAGAAGATTAATCTAATCATTTGAAAATTACTCACTTTCCTCAGTTGGTTGAAAGTATAGAGAGTATTATTGGGAAGGATCGATGCCGAACTATCTTCTTCAGTTTTTAGTATAGTGACACAATTTGTAGATGATCAAAATTATGTATATGTATATGTCTGAGATGAATCTAATCATTTAAATTTATTCGGTTTCCTCAGTTTGTTGAGAACATAGATAGTATTATTCAAAAGTATACTTCAAGAGTTACATGAGGAATAAGTTAAATAGAAATAAAGTAACAATGTTGAATGATTAAAATTTTGAATAATAAGAATGTAATCAATTTACAAATAGTTTACATTGTGATTAATCTCAATGTATCTTCTTTTCCTTTTATTATAGTCACACTTGCTAGTTTTGTCATCTTTTGATATCGATCATATGAAAAGGGAGACTGAAATCATTATTGCAGTAAACGTCATACCCTGTCTCTCTTGCTTCCCAATATTAATAGTAGATTTCTCCAACATCAATCCTTTTGACTTATGGATTGTTGATCCCCACACAAGTTTCAAAGTAAGCTAGATTTTATTACCTCTTTCAATAGGTGTAAGAGGAATTGTTTTAGGAAATGATATTTCTACTACACTTAATCATTTCTCATTGTATTATAATTGAAATCAATGCACCCTAATATTTTGCATTATATCATTGCTCAGATAATTTCAACTACTTGATTGCTCTAAATGATGTTTCATTGTATCATCACTACGATTAACGTACCTTATTGTTTTGCATTAGATTATCATTGATATCATTGTTGAAATCATTGCAATTACATAACTACTTTAAATCATTTTTCATTGTATCATCACTTTAATCAATACACTTCATTGTTAAGCAATATATTATTGTTGAAATCAATGCAATATCATTGTTGAAATTATTGCAACGATGTGGATTTTCCTCCATGGAAATTCCTCTCAATTCCACATGACGATTCTAAGTTTACTAAATTCCTGTTCGTTAATTTATTGTTGGCTCTAATAATTGCTTTTGTATTTCTAATTTCTCCCATGTCCCTTCTTTCCTCATTTCTTTTACCTTTTGAAATTCATTCTTATAAACAACTTGATCCACTAAGATGAAGTCCTTAATTTCAAATATTGCCAAAACTTTTTAGACTATACATTTTTCTTATAATCTTACATTTTTAGACTACTTGATACTTCTATAAATGAATATTAGGGTGGGGGTAAGGGGTAATATTAGAGAAAACATATTATCTTTTCTCTAATATTACCCCCCACCGAATATTAGGGTGGGGGTGGGGGGTAATATTAGAGAAAACATATTATGTTTTCTCTAATATTACCCTCACCCCCACCCTCATAATATGTTTTCTCTATCATTACCTCGCACCCCCACCCTCACTCTGACCCTCACCCTTATATATGAGGGTGGGGCTAGAGGGTAATATTAGAGAAAACATATTTAGAATATTATTGACTTTGTCAATTTTCCAATCAATCAATTTCATAACATTATAAAGTATTTGAAACTATATATAAAATACTCTAACATTTTTAATATTTCAAATAAAAATATTAATTTTAGGATTAATTATCTTATAAAATATATTATAATGTTAACCTTTAACAAACAATATCAAACCTTTTCACATGAACATTTTCAGAATTGGAAAAGCGAAAGAAAATAACATTTTTAGAATGGGAAAAGCTAATTTTTTTTTTTTTTAATTATCATTAAAATTTCTCAATCACTTTCATATTAACATTTTAAATATTAACATTAAAAGATTAATGTACAATAATATTTAATTATTTTTTTTTTAAATTTAAATAAATATAAAAAATTAGAAAAACACAATTTTTATAAAAAAATCTTAAAAAAACATTAAAAAAGTATAGTAAAAATAATATTCAAAATTAAAGTTACAACTATAGTGTACAATAACATCCAAGTGATGAAATTTCTTTGTAGTAGCTTAAATAGATAATAGATATAAGAAAAAATAGTGAAACAACATAGTTCAAAATTATTTTAAAAATGCATTTAGTTTATTTTTTTGATGGCAAATTTTTTTTTAACACTAGCATGTGGAAGCGCCACGGAAATTTTTTCATAGTATAGCTATAATGGATGCACAAATATTCTGCAATGGAAATTTTAAGATATGTTTAGTTTAGATGACTGGGCTGGGAGTGGTGATTCCCCCTAAGGATGGTCGTGAGAAGTTAAAATTAACATTAGAAGTGGACTCAACTATCCCATGTAATGTACAATGCAATTAATAGGGGAATGTGACAACATGGGGTCTATAAATCATGGTTGGAGTCGACAAGGATGTACGACAGTTTGTGGGTTGTAATTTTCTTGGCGCAGTTGGAGTTACTATGGAGTCTACACTATCTCTCCATAGATCGATCATTTTTTAGTGTTTCAAATTTCAAACAGAAGATGAGGGTCATCGTGACATCCCAAGTTGGTATTCCCTAGTGGTGACTTTAGTCTCATCATAAATCATAAGCACTCTACATTTCAATTCTATTTTGGCTATAAACACCATGTCCATGATCGTAACTACGAGGCGCGGTGTGAGACTGTGACAACTTACATACTTCATTACCCGACAAGGGATGGAACTCAACCTAGCCCCTAAAACCCTAGGTCAACTTTTCCAAAACCCTAGTACCTAGTCCTCAACCTGGTCCCCTCAACATTGAAGTTATTTCACTGCAACGAATTCTTTGTTTCATTGGTGGCTCGATTTAGGTAAGGAATGAAGTCATTCTACTTGGTTGTGGTGAAAGTCATAACCTCTCCATGGTTGTTTAAAATCTCCTACATTCACCAAATAAAAATTAATATCTCTTGCATTTAGCAATTGAAATTAAGTTGTGGGGTTTATAGAATTGCTTGGAAAATCCAAAGTCTGTTGAAAAAGTGCCAACTAATTTCCCATGCGGTAGCATACACATGCACATCAGCTAAATTTAGAACGTGCATGCATGCACTCTTCAGTGAACAATTTGTGTAATTGGTGGATCTTATTATAATCAGTTTGTCTAATTGTTTGAGAGATGCTATATATACGAGCATACCCATAGAGGTGATGAGCATGTGAGAAAGACACAATACTATGGAGTGTGGTGTGTATGTAGAGAGGAAAGGATGGTTTTATGCCTGTGCTAGCTATTGTAATTCTCCCTTGAATAATAAGAATACCAATTATCATTTCCCCATGTTTTTTTCCCGTATTGGGTTTCCACGTAAATCACTGTGTCAATTGTGTGATTGTTGTTGTGTCCAGTTTTATCTTGGTTTTATTTTCTTTGTTATTAGAATCTTGTTACGTTTATTTTTTCGTTGCCTAACAAGTGGTATCATAGTGCAAATTTGAAATATTTGAGAGCGAAGGAGAAGAGAATCGGGTCGCTAGATAGTAGAGTAGGTTAACCGAGCTAAGATGAGTGGAGTGGATTGGCCTAGGATGGCTTTTATTACACTATCATAGGTTGTCCCTGTTACACATTTTAAGGCTTATTATTATAATCTTGGTTTGAATAGTTTGTGCTAATGGTGAAAGTATAGAGTTTGAAGTTTGAGGTGGAAAAATTCAATGGTAAGAATAATTTCCAGTTATGGAAGTTGAAGAAGTGGGACTTTCTTGTGCAACAAGGGTTGCATAAGGAATTAGTAGGAAAGTTAAAGAGACCAGTAGGTATGTCAGACGAGGACTGGGATGATCTCGATTCAAGATCTCTTAGTACCATTCATATGTGTTTGGTAAATGAATTTTTGTTTAACATCATTGGAGAGGAAACATCAGCAAGATTATGGAGCAAGATGGAAAGTCTTTATATGACAAAGTGCATGAAAAACAAAATCTTCTTGAAGAGGAAGTTGTACAGTTTACGGATGAAATAAGGTACAAAAATTGTTGATCACTTGAATGTTTTCAATACTTTGATTTGTCAATTATCTAGTATGGAAGTAAACTACGAAGATGAGGACAAGGATTTTACGCTAATGTGCTCGTTGCCTGAGTCTTGGGATCATCTGGTCAGATCTATGTGGTTCATCTCAACCTATGCCATTTATTATGAAACTGTTGTGGGAGCTCTGTTGTCTGAGGAAATGAGGAGAAGATTCAATAAAAAAACCTCAGCAGCATAAGCAATGGTGGTCAGAGGTCGATCTATAGAAAGAGGGAAAGATCAGAGGGGTACATCAAGGTCTAAGTCAAAAGGCAAGAAGAGTAATAAGAAATGTTGGTTCTGTGGAAAATCTAGGCATCTCAAGAAGGATTTTTGGAAAAGATAAAATGCATCCAAAGAGGACTCCACAAAAGAAGCAAAGGAAACTGATTTAGCTGAAACAAGTTCAGGTTTTGGTTTAGGTATGGTTGATGAGGTATTATGTACTTGTGATGTTTCACATCATCATCAACATTGGTTTTTAGATTATGGTGCATCCAGCCATATGTGTCTTCATAGAAATTGGTTCTCAACTTACCAATCTATTGATGATGGTGTTGTTTTTATGGGAAATGATTTTTCTTGTAAAATTGTTGGAGTTGGTAGCGCCCGGATTAAAATTCATGATGGTTCAGTAAGAACATTAACAGATGTAAGGCATGTACCCAAAATTAGAAAGAACTTGATATATATGGGAGTTCGAGATTATGTTGGTTACATGTGTACAACTCAAGGTGGAGTATTGAAGGTGTCCAAAGGAATCTTAGTAGTCATGAAGGCAAATAGGATCAGAAACCTTTATCAGCTTGAAGGAAGGACAAAAGTAAATCAAGAAATGGTAGCATCTAAAGGTGCAAGTGTCATTGTTAGTTATGGTATCAAAGTTTGGGTCATATGAGTGGAAAAGGGCTTAAGGTACTGGTTGATCATAAGTCACGTCCAAGTTTAAAGTTTCTGAATTTGAATTTCTGCAAGTATTGTGTTTTTCGAAAACAATATAGACAAAATTTTAAAATAGGAATACATATAAGAAAAGGTATCCTAGATTACATTCATTTAGATGTTTGGGGACCATCCACTACGATTTATTTTGGAGGATCATCATATTTTGTGACATTTATTGTATTGTTCCCATTTTTGGATTCCCCTGCCTTGCAATCAGAGGAGACTTTATGAGTTTATGTCACACTAACTATAGGAGTAAAATGAGGATAACAGTGAGCTCAGGAATTTTGGAGGATTTTTATGGGGCCCTGGCTATCCCATTCACCATCTTTCATCATCAATGTCATTTTTGCATAGTTCACTCTTGGTTCCGTGGCATTTCGATGATTTCCGTAATTTTGGGTTATTATTGAGCATATTTTAATTAATTACACCAAAGGTTCTATTTGGGGCTTGTTTCCTAGAGAAACACCTTAGTGTAATAGCTCGTTGGAACCAGAGTGAAAATATCTACAGGATAGGATGAATAAAAGTGACTTTCGTTGGCCGTAGAAGTTATAAGGGTGAATTAATCACTTTTTGGAGTTAAAAGGGTCATTAAATTAATAAAGTGATTTTATGAAGAAATATTAAAGATGAATTAAAAGTCACTTGAATGGAAAAAGGTGAAAGGGGTTATAAAAGCGAGATAGGGTCTTCTATTCTCTCATTATGTTGATGATCATTTTATCTATTAGTTTAGAGAGCTCTTGTGGCTTGACGACTAGGGTTTTGCAGCTAAACCCTTTTGTCCAATTGGTTTTGGTGGTGAAATATTCCACCCTAGCCAATATAATGGGAGAATCACACAGGTTCTCCAATGGATTTCATTGCATGACATCATATTCAGGTTTGCAGGCTTGAGGAGATTGATTTACTTGATTGGTGAGATAGTTTTTTCTTACTTGGGAAGCCATACATTTCTCAGGAGGGGGTCGATCNATGAGCTAATTGTTTCATTAATGATAGGGGACTGATATCCATTACAGGTCCAAACTACAGGACATGAAGGAATTATTCTGAGAAGAGGAGGACGGATTTGATTGGAAGATCTGGCATTGATCAGAGGAGGATTATTTTATCTATTGTGGGGACGATTTTAGTGCATCAGTGGTCGTTTCTCCTTTTTTGGGTGAGCTACATTCCTTGTTGAGTCAAAACATTATTGTAGGAGAAAATTCAAATCACTGGGGACTGATATCTTGTTATGGAGAGGGAAAAAACATAACAGATTTGACTGGTTACTCCTGCTGGTTTATTTCCTTCTTGTTGGGGCTGATATTTTTGAAAAGGTAATGATTTTCCTGTTATCTAGACTATATATTCAGAGGAGATATTATTTTGTACTCATTGGGAATCTCATTTCTTGTAACAAGTCGACTGATAAGTAATAAACCAATTCATATTTTGGTAGCATTTATATTATTTTATTGAGTTATTTCATTTGTGTTATTGTTGTGTAATTTAGTTGCACCATATGCACACATTTGGTACCAAAACCCATGTTTAAACACTGAAAATCATACCCAACAATCCAATCAGCAAAATTTAATTCAACAACAACCACTCAGGAGGATTTACATTGAGTATGAGGGTGCCAACAAGATGTTTGACGGAAGTTTTGTAACAAAATTAAATAACAGTAAGAATACAATGGTTAGCAAAGTGGGAAAGTGACATTCCAACCAAGTATTTGACTAAAGTTATCCACTACTTAACCATGAAAACATAACAACACTCCACCAAAAAATTTAGCAGCCATAGGAGTGGGATATTACATTTATAGATGATTACTCTAGAAAGGTTTGGGTCTATTTACTTAAAAGAAAAGATGGTGTATTTAATACTTTTAAGCAATTCATAGCTTTGGTTGAAAAGAGCACCGACATGTCAATCAAGTGTTTAAGAACATATAATGGAGGTGAGTTCACAACTTGGAATTTGAAAACTATTGCAAGGAATATGGGATTGAAGAACATAAGACCACAATTTATACTCAACAAAATGGTGTTCTTGAATGCATGAATAGAACTCTTCTAGAGAGAGCAAGGAGCATGCTCAATAATTCCAAGTTGCAGCATGAATTGTGGGCAGAAACAATTCTTACAACATTCTATATGATAAATCGGTCACCATCAACTACAATAAACTATAAAATTCCAGAAGAGGTATGGACAGGTCATTCGTGTGATTATTCAAATCTGAGAATATTTGGTTGTGATGTTTATGCTCTTATTTCTAAAGATCATTGTTCTAAGTTAGATCGTAGATCAAAGAGATATGTATTTTTTGGTTATGGTGATGGAGTTAAGGGGTACATACTATGGGATCCTACTGCCGACAAACTCATTGTTATCACCGAAAAATGGCTCACTACAAATACAAACAATGGATGAATAAAAACACAACATACTACCGATATTCATGGAAGGATTACACTCAATTTGGAAATAAAATCATAAAACTATGTAAAAGTGGTTTTGGAAATCCTCGCACATTCAACCAAAGCAGTGCATGCATATCCATGCAAGATAACATGGTGTACGATGCACACAGTGCACAGATGACATTCAAAAGACCCACACAGATGCAGAAACAACACATTGATGAGTTTGGTTGGGCCTCAACTACTTTTGGGATGAAGGGGATCTATCCCATACCCAAAATCGCCCCCAAATTTCACCTTGGGTTCACTAAAAAGGATGGGAGGTACCTCCAAGGGCCTCCCATTCACATTTGGAACCAGTTAAGAAAAATCTTTCCATCCTCCTATAAATAAAGGGCCATTGTATGCAAAAATGAAGAAGCATTTGAGTATTGCTATGCTACTCATTTTTAGCTTTGGGAAGCCATATTTATCTTTGAAATCTTTGGGCATCCATAGCAAGTGTTAGGAATCTCTCCTCTTGAGTATTCCATCACTCTTTTCTTCACTATTTTTCTTTGTTATCCATCGATAATAGAAAGAAGACTTTGTACTTGGGGACTCAAGAACCTTCCCAGGGAGGAAGAGGGAGCTTATAATTTCTCATATTTCTACAACAAGTATCAATTCAAAGATTAGTTTACTTGGTATATATCTCTTATGTTTTCTTTGTGCATTCATTTCAAATTATTGTTTTCTTAGTTTAGATTTATTTCATTGTTTTTTGTTTCTTGTTTCTTTATGTTAGTTGAAAAACTAACCAATTAACTCTTTGTTGTTCTTTCTAGATAGCCTAACTAGATAGTTAAGGGACCTCCTTTTTCTCACCCTTGTGCCAAAAGTAACCCAACACTCATCATAAGAAGATATGTAGTATTTGATGAATCCTCACTCTTAAAATCAGAACTGGTAGATGTTGAAGTGAGACAATAATAGGTACTGCAAGTTCAGCAAATTCAGTTGGAAACTCAACCATCTTCAGAAAGGGAGGAGCATGAAGAAGTTCCAGAAGAAGAAGATGAAGATGCAAAAAATATCCAGGAAACTAAGGATATGCCTCAACCATCTCTGAGGAGATCTACACGGGTTAGGAATCCTCCTAAAAGGTATGATGATTATGTTTCATNCTGTGGCTTTGGTTTCTATTGATGGAGAACCTAGTTGTTATTAGGAAGCAATTAAGGTATCTGAAAGTGCTCAATGGAAAAAATCTATGAAAGAAGAAATGGATGCTTATGAGAGGAATAAAACATGGGACCTAGTAGAAATATCAAAGGACAAGAAGGTTGTCGTCTGCAAGTGGGTCTACAAACTGAAAAATGGTGTTGATGATAAAGTTGAAAGGTATAAAGAAAGACTGGTAGCAATTCTCAAAAGGAAGGTATTGATTTTCATGAAATGTTTTCACTAGTTGTGAAGCTTGTTTCAGTTCATGTTGTGTTAGCACTAGTTTCTTTACTTGATCTTGAGTTAGAGTAGCTAGATGTTAAAACAATGTTTCTAAACGGAGATTTGGATGAGGATATATATATGGAACAACCATAAGGGTTTTTTTAGGATCACAATAAGAGTTTTTTTTTGCAAACTCAAGAATTCATTATATGACCTGAGGCAGTCTCCCAGGCAATGGTACAAGAAGTTTGATTCCTTCATGGTGAACTTAAATTTTACAAGAAGTGAATATGATCACTGTGTTTAATTTTAAAACTTGGAAAATGGCATATTCATTATTTTGGTATTATATGTTGACGATATGTTTTTGGCAAGAAAAAGCATGGTCGAAATCAATAGGTTAAAGACTCAGTTGGCTAGGGCATTTGATATGAAGGATCTAGGAGCAACAAAACAAATCTTTGGCATGGAGATACAAAGAGACAGGAAAAATGGTAAGTTGTGGTTATCAGAATAGAAGTATGTGGAGAAAATAATTATGAGATTTGGTATGAATAATGTGAAACCCGTACAGATCCTTTGGCTTCCCATTTCAATATTTCTTCAGGTTTATGTCCTAGTAATGTTGAAGAAAAGGATTATATGTCTCGTGTACCATCTACAAATGCAGTAGGAAGTTTTATGTATGCGATGGTGAGTACTAGACTAGATATTTCACATGCAGTTGGTGTTTTTAGTAGATACATGGAAAATCCAGGTAAAGAGCATTGGGAAGCAGCAAAATGGGTGATTCGATATATTAGAGGCACAAGTAATTATTCTATCACCTATGATGGCTCCAGTGATTTAGTTTGCAGTTATGTAAATTCAGATTTTGTAGGTGACTTGGACAAAAGGAGATCCACTTCAAGATATGTCTTTACTCTTACAGGAAGACCTGTTAGTTGGATGTCAAAGCTTCAAAACATAGTTTCTTTATCCACTATTGAAGCAGAATATATGGCTGCTTCACATACATGTAAGGAGGCAATTTGGTTAAAAGGTTTGTTGGGTGAGTTTGGAAGGATGCAGGACAAGGTGAAAGTATTCTGTGATAGTCAAATTAGGGTTATTCATTTGGCTAGAAATCCATCTTATCACAGTAAGACAAAACATATTTCTATTAAATACCATTTTGTAAGAGGTTGTCGATGAAGGGGGAGTGGCTCTGGAAAAGGTCCATACAAAAGTGAATCTTGCAGACATGTTTACGAAACCAATTTTTTTAGAGAAGCTATGATGGTGTTTGGCTTCTCTTGGCTTGCAAAAAAGGTGATGAATTAATTTGGGCATGATATATCAAGTAAATTTTTGTGAAGGTGGAGATTGTTGAAAAAGTGCCAACAAATTTCTCATGCGGTAGCATGCACATGCACATCAACTAAATTTAGAATGTGCATGCATGCACTCTTCAATGAAAAGTTTGTGCAATTGGTGGACCTTATTATAGTTAGTTTGTCTAACTATTTGAGAGATGCTATATATACGAGCATACACATATAGGTGAGGAGTGTGTGAGAAAGACACACCACTATGGAGTGTGGTGTGTGCATAGAGAGGAGAGGATGGTTATATGCCTATGTTGGCTATTGTAATTCTCCCTTGAATAATAAGAATACTGATTATCATTGCCCCGTGGTTTTTTCCCGTATTGGGTTTCCACGTAAATCACTATGTCACTTGTGTGATTGTTGACATGTCTGGTTTAATCTTGGTTTTATTTTATTTTCTATTAGAATATTGTTATGTTTATGATTTTGTTGCCTAACAAAGTCTTCATTTTAACTTTGTCAATGTTTCATTGTGAACTTTTTGTTGTTTGTAGAAATTGATGTCTTCTTCTAACTTTGCCTTTTTGAAATTTTGTGTTTCTTTAGCAAGCAATTGAGTGTAGGAGTTGTTTCCAAATTTATGAATTAATAATGGTTGCTCGTTTTCATGTGCATTGAATCACAGGGCTTCGTTTTAGAGAAAACCATGAAAGTGATGCAGACAAAAGGAACAGGTCCAAAACCCTTATTAATTCATAAAATTGGAAACAACTCCTACACAATGTTGTTGTCAGCCTCTGATCCATAGTAGTCTCATCGTCTATACCCAAACAACTCACTCATCTCACTCCACTATTACCTCCTGATGGTTCACTATATTTATAAATGAACAGTCGCTATCATCCATCACTTTCGATAAATATTCACCACTCATTGTCTACAAATTTCTACTCTGGTCATTCACCATATACATATACATGCAGCTCAATAAGACAAACCCAAAGTGGAGACAGAACAAAGTGGAGATTGAACCAAAATAAATTTCTTATTCGATAATTCATTGTGTAGGGATCAAAACAAAAATTGATATATTTTTAATTGTGTCTATTTTATTTTTATTGTTATTTTTTATTTTTATTAGCTGGGACACAAATCCGGTACCAGAAAGTTCTACAGTCATCTGATACCTACACTAATCCAGTACTCACACTTCAATTCATCTAGTACCAAAAGGTTCTACAGTCATCCGGTACCTGTGCTCATTTGGTACCAGTGTTTATTTTTCACCTGTGCTCATCCAGTACCAGCGTCCTACAGGCATCTAGTACCGGATATAGTCCAAAAATTTGGAATGCTTCTAGAGGAAAATCGACGACATGGGTTTTGTCCAGAACGATGTCGACATGCGGAAATGTGGGTCAATATTAATCCATATCACACATGTGGACCTCCATCTTAGGGGGAATGATTCTGCAAAAATTAGTAAAAATCTCAAACTGCCAACTTGTACCTCGATTTTCGTGCATATGGTATTAGATCTAGAAATTCTACGAAATGGGTTTTTTCTAGAATGTGAAAAAATGAGTATAAGGAGGGAATTCTTTCAAAATTTGAATTTTTTTGGAAGATATGAGTGGATCTCTAACTCGAATCTGCCCAAATTGATGAAAAACCTAGTTTTTTTGAGATTTATTCTAAAATTGTAAAAAATGTTTTTTGAGTTTGGGAATTCAGTTTTATCCATTCCTCCATGGATTTCATGTATAAATAAGAGCCTTATAGGGATGAAAAGGTAGCCATTATTGTCATGATGTTTTTGTAAGTCAGAGATTTATTCTTGGGAGAAAGATTTAAGGACTTGATAGCCATGTAAAAACAAAGTTTTTCATCTCAATGAAGAATTGATTTTTTCTACTACATTGAGCATCCTTCCAGTTTGATATGAGTCTTTCTTAGAATCATTGACCTCCTAGGAAGGCCCCCTCAGTGAGGGTAAGTGTTGTCATAGCTTATTTATTTTGTAGATTAGTATGGTGTTGTTTGTTTACATGCAATTCAATTATTGTTTTGATTAATGCTTGGATTCAATTTAGATGCATTTCAATTATGTCCTTTACATTAGTTTTGGTAATTAAAACTCAGAGTTCATTTTACCCTTCATTTGTATGCACCGATCCCGTAGATATATGTTTTAATTTTATTTGCATTAATCGTTGCCAATACTCTGTTTTGTGCAATTCATTCTCATTGCATTTCAATTCATTTCCAAACCTTCTTCCCATATGTTCATCTTATCATTTCCTCAAAAATCAATTGGAATAATACTCTTCAAGATCACATTCATATGATCAACTTTCATATTCACTGCCACCCATTTTCATTAACAAACAAATACCTTTTGCGGTTGCTATACTCATCTAGATTTAGTTCATACATAGAGTTCAATTGTAGAAGGTATTGTTCTCTCTCCAATTCTTCATATCCCACTTGCAATTCTACCCACAAAAAATTTGCCACACCCACGAATTATGTCCACACATTCACCCTTTGTTTCAAATCTAATCCATTATGTCATATGCATATATCCATCATGCATTAGATCTATTCAATTACATAATCATATCTCCATTCTATCTCATTTTTGTTTTTATATTGTTTATTGCTTCATAGATTGATTAATTCATGAAGACTTATCATAAACACAATTTTTTGAATGCAGAAAATAAACAAGTACCATTCTCCATTCATTATTTTCTTCCTAAAACTTAGTTAGACATTTCTTCTAAATTCCCATTGTATTGAATATCCATCACTCTTGTGCATTTGATTCACTCATTATGTATTTATGATTGGTGTATACATTTAAAAGGGTGGTTTTGAGTTTAAGTGAATCTCAGGTGTTGATTGAGTTTGATGATTTTGAGTTTCCCGCACTTTACTTCCTGCACCTAGTTTCATTTCTTGCACTTTGTTCCTGCACTAGTTTAACATTTATGATTCCTGCACTAGTTTATCATTTTCATTCCTACACTTTAATTTCCTTTAGTTTCAATCACCAAGGGGAATATTAAAGGTTTAACTCGTGAGATATGGCCTCCCTGCGTTGGGATTCTACCTAAGGTGTTAGTTTATTTCCTGTCAATTGAATTCATTTTCATTTGCTTGTTTCTTTTATTGCATTGAAGTGTGGATCCACTATAGGAAATAATCATTGAAGAACAGGAAACTTAAGTAAGTTACTCACGATTAATCACACGAACATCATTCTGAGTGCATGAAAGACTGTGATCTAAACCTTTATAGCACTAAGTTATTCCTATGTTCCAGTGATGAATCCTCAGTGTTAAGTTCTTGCAGTTTGTTTTACTTTGCTCATTTTGTTCATATTGTCATTGACTTTAGATTAGGCTAGACTAGGCTCCAATCCTGCATTTCATGTGCTTGCACCTCGAAGCTTACAAGCCTCGGTTGATAATTTAATGTTGGGAATTAATACTGCATAAATTTATCCCAACATCTCTCTCTCTCTCTCTC
>SNQJ01S0072718.1:125175-163077 GCA_010110895.2 Picea sitchensis
AAAACTATCGGCCCTCCTGGTAAACGAGAAGGAAACACAGTGCATAAAATGCACTACGCAGTCTCACCCAAGATAGATGTAATGGGTGGTTGTAAGACTCAGTTGTTTACAACCTCGTATTGAGTATGAGATATGAGAGCTCAGACATTGAACCATTATTAGAACTGTAAATGTGATATACAACTATTTGCGAATAAGCAGGAAATATGGCCACTAATAACTGTGTGAAGAGAGTGTTATTGTAACTTATTAATGTAGTATACCATTATTCACGATTAATAAAGAAATATAATAACTCATTCATGTAAGCATAGTAATAAATACTGGAAGATGATAAAGATATGAATACATTTATCACACAACACAGATGTTACCGTGGCTCACCCCCTCCTGGGCTATGTCCACAAATATTTGGCTATGGGCTCTTTTATTATGATATTTATGCATCTACAATGTTGTGCACTTACAATTCTCCTCAGATGGGTAAAATCTATATGAGGTGAAATAGATCGCACCAGGCTCCTTAGCTTGCGATCTAATCCTCAAGATCAACCTTCTCTCCTCTCCTCTAGTTCAACAACTTACAAAATATCTCATACAACAAAATGTTACATATCGCATTCACTCATGCGTAACTGCAATCCTTAAGAACTGATTATATGCTGAACAATACAAAACTCGAATACTAACTAAATCCAAACAACTAAAAAATCCATGAACCCTCTATAATACCTCTATAATGGTATTTATACATATTTGTCTCTTCATCCATAACAATACATTACCAAAACCCTAACCCTATTGTCGTTAGGTCTTCCTCTGCATGTGTGCGTGCTACTCTTCCTTCCATCTGTCCCTTTCCTTGTGCATGCCTTCCTTGCATGCACGCATGTTGTGTTTCCTTCCAGTTGTTGCTTCACTCTCTACACGCTTTCTTTCCCCATGATCATCCTTCTTTCCACTTCAGCCTACTGCCAATAGGCCCGCAACACTGACATGTGGATCATCCTGAGCCACCTAATCCTTCTGAGCTTCCTCAATCTCCTTGGTGAGCGTCTGGAACTTTTCCTTGAGCTCTGCTGCTTGTTTCAGCGCCTGCGCGGTATTCTCCTTGATTATGTCCACTACCTAGAGTGCAATGTCATCGTTGATCAATCCTACACATTCTTCCTAGGTCTGTGCTATCTGTGTCTTAGCCTCCTCTACCTGTGCCAAGACTTCTTCTACCCGCTCCTGCAGCGGTTCCATTTGAGCTTGTCACTCCTGTTTCTGAGTTTGCGCAGTAACTAGATCTTCCTACAATCTCTTCATGTCCTGCGTTCCTTTGACGCGTTCTATAATTGGTATTGTCTTCTGCTTCTGCTTGATCTCTTGGATCGTTGTGTTTATCCTCTCTTCTTCCTTGTCCCACTTTTGGACCTGTTGATCCTCCCCCAACTTGGTCCAAAGCTGTGTTTCTTTATCAAACAAGTTAGTTGTTGTGATAACCTGCTACTCTATATCCTGTAGCTGCACTGTTGCTTCCTACTTACTTTTCTCCTTGACTGCTGGTCGAGTGGTTGGTATGAGCTGTTCTCAAATATTCTCGATCTCCTTCTGATATTGGTCGATTGCCTACACAATCCGATCAATATTTTCTACTGTTGTGATTTCATCACTTTGCGTAGCCTGTGGAATATTCTCATAAGTTCCTGCCACTTTCTGCTCCAATCCTTTTATGCACTCCCTTTCCTCTTGGGTCTCGGATTTATCCGTCTCATAGACTATTTCCAATGCGTCCTTCTTCTTTGTTGCCTACTTCAGCTCGATTAACTCTCTGCATGTGTGAGACTGTACCTCGTGGTTTACACTCACCTACAACCTATGTAGTGCCCCTAATGGTATCCTTGTCAACACAAGTTGGATTTGGCATAAGTCCTTCAAGGGTGTTTGCCCCACTATTTCTTCCATACGCAACATACTAGGGTTGATGTGGAATGTTACGTGTGGCTGCAGTATTTCTTGGACTGACTCTCATTCCTCTTCTTGCATTCTTCCAACTGTTTGTAGTGCTGATGGTTGGATTCCATTGCTACTTATTGGCTGCCCTTTCCCAATTTGCTTGAGGAGATGTCGTATATCTGCCAACTCTTGTTGAATCTTGTCCCTGTGGTGTGCAGCATGTTTGAAGTCCTCAGATAAGAAATACTGGATTAGTCAAGTGATCATTTCCCCATCGTCATCCATGATCGTATATTCTGGCGGTGTTAATTGTGCCTTTGATTTCTTGTGCACACTTCCTATCTGTGTGGTTGGCCTCTTATTTTCCCCTACTGCTTGTGGGTTGGGATTTTCTGCGGTCTCTTATGCGGGCTTGGCTTGATTTTGTTGCTCCTTGGCCGACTGCGTCTTATCCTTCTTTCTGTTCTGGGTCCCTGTCTTCATTTTCCCTTCTTCTATCTGTGTTGCTTTTCCTTGGCCCATTCTTCATCTCTTGGGCACTTGGATTTCTAGAGGTTGCGTTTCTCCCTACTCTGCCTCTTCTTTTGATGTTCTTTTTGACACTTCCTGGGTAAGGACAAGAGTCTTCCACTCATCGTCCCATTCACTGATGACCATTTCGATGTCACCCTCTGTGATACAGTAGCACATTTGCAACCAATGTTTCTCCATATCCTTCCTTGCCTGTATCCACATTGTGTGTCGTGTGGCCTAGAAGTTGGTGAAGTCCTTATATCGCGCAACATCTTCTGGTGTTATTCTCCACATCTCGGTGATGGATTCTTGTAGGTTGCGTAGGTATCCTTCGAAGATGGATCCTTTCATCCTCTTGTGAGTAGCACTCATTGTCTCCTTTAGCGACGAGTACCTCTTTCCCTAGTTTGGTTTGGGTCTGGTACAAAAAGTTATGTACCTTGGTTCCCTCTAGCCCATAAAGGCTATAAGCGTGATCAACCATGAATAATGAAACTTTGTTCCTAGATCCTGCACATCCTTGCAATCATCCAGGAACAAGTTCAAGAAGTATGGTTCCCAACGCATTGAGGTGCCTTCTATGCACTGGGTTGCAACTGCAACAACTCCAGCTGGAACTTCCTCCTTGCGACACTTTCTTAACAGCTTGTAGGCTAATACTTTCCCACCCAATTGTGTGGTTGCATCATTGATCCTCTTGATGATGATCCCTTTTATCCCCCTGTTGGTGTTGTACTTCTTTTTCATCTCTTCTTCTAGTGCTTTCTCCTTGGTTTTGTCATCTAGAAACAACGCGGGATCCATACCCCGAATTGGTAGCCCTGTTATTTTCGCAATAAGCTTAATGGCTATGGGGACAGGCTTGTCCAGCCAGATATCCCCTCCATGTGTGACTGCTAACATTTATTTGACACATGTTGTTGCGTTCTAGCCTCTACCAAAATGTGGTAGGTCCAACAGACCTAAAATTCTCTTTTTCTCCATCCTAGTTTCCCACTAGTATGGTTGGTTGATCATTTCTCCAACCCGATTTGTTTCCGTAGTCTGTAAAAATACCCTCTTCACAAGTTTTGGGAATTTGTCTTCATACGGGACATCGTGGTCAGAGTATTTGAGCTTCCCGATGTGACCCAGTAGCTCTGGTCCTACCTATACCCCCTTTGGTATGCACGGTAGAACAATTTCTGCTACAGGTTTCTTGCGAGGTGACCTTGGTATCTGTATCTTATCTTTCTTCTACTGTGGTGGCTGGATTGAAGTTCCAACGGCTTTCGATTTCTCCTCCATATACCATTCTGGCCAAGCTGAGGAATCTTCAATCGTCTCCCCTGCTGGGTGGTCTAAGATCGTCATTTGAGACTCGTCTGGCTCAACTGCATTTTTTGGATTCGATGCCATGCCATTAACTTTCAGAGCTTCTTCTGTGTCCTTTGGTTGCACCTCCTTCAGGGTTTCTTCTCCCTGGTTCTGTGGGTCCTGTACTTCCGCTGGTATCTCCTGACTCATGCCCTCCGGTGTTGGTTGTTGGACTTCTTCCAGGATAGGTGTATGGTTTGCCGGTGTTGTGTCTGGAGATGGATTTCATCGACATTTACGATCTCCGATGACTGTTGTTCCCCTTCTTCCACCTTTCCTCTTGACCTAGTCTGAACTATGGTTTTTCTGGCAGCTTGGCTCGCTTCTTCTTTCTTGGGTGGCACCATAGCAGTGAATGTCTAGTGTCTGCTGGATTCGAACGGTCTGTGATATCTATGAGTTCACGTTGTGCTCTTTAGCCTCTGTTGCTCTGCGTATGTTATCTTTTCGTGAATAGACTATGGGCTCCCTTGTCTGTGTGTTGTATGGATTTCCCATGAAGCTTGTTGAGGATGCTTCCTTGATTATGGGTTTAATGCACCTTGATTACCGGTTCAATGCATCTTCGATGGTTTCATACTTTCCATTACTCTTTCTTTGTCATCTCTAGTTGGCGTGATTAATGTGGCATCCCATCAGTCCTTTCCATCTTTTAATTCCGGCTAGTGCTATCATGTCGTCCGACTTTTTCTGACTTTCCTTTTCCGGTTCATTTCCCTTTGTATGTGATCGTTGTCCTTCTCCTCGTTGAATCTGTGTTTCTAAATTTGCGTGACCCTTCTACCTCTAGTGCACTACTCCCTCTTTGGTTCTTTCTTTTTGTTTTTTTTTTTTTACTGTGTGGTGGGTGGTCGACTGTCCTTGTACAGCATCAGTCAATTCCCATTGATCATCCTTCTGAGTTTTGTGCCTGATAAATCTCTTAACTATACATCTCCTCCATCTGTGACAGATTTTACTTTGTATGGTCCTAACCAATGCATTCTGAGCTTTCCTAGGTGCTGAAATGATTTGTTGTCATACATCAGTACTAGATCTCCTCCCTTGAGCATTTTCTTCTTGATGTGCCTATCGTGCCAAGCTTTATCTATGGATTTCTGAACTTATTGGTGGAATCCTACTAAGATTTGGTCTTCCTCCATGGCCAGTAACTTATTTAATCATTCTTGTACTGCACCTCATTCTATCATATGTGTGATTTCTGCTATGCGTAAGCTTGGTACTAAAAATTCTAGTGGAACCACTGCTTCTTGGCCATAAACCATCTTAAATGGTGTGTGCCCTATCAAATTTTTGTACGTAATCCTATATGCCCATAATACTACTGGTAATTTGAGGTCCCAATCGTCCCAGTTGATGTTACAAATATTTGTCAGCGCGTTCTCCAGAATTTTGTTGAATGCTTCCACTGTACCATTTTCCTATGGATGATACAGTGTGCTCTTCTGATGATGAAATTCAAACTCTTCTGTCATCGCACTGATGGTGTTGTTTATAAAGTGCGTGCCTTGGTCACTCATAAAAACACTTGGGCACCCAAATCGAGTGATTACTTGTTCAAATATAAAATGTGTTGTTGTTTTTGCGCTACAATCCTTCACTGGTGCGGTTTTCGCCCATCTTGTTAAGTATTCTGTCGCGGTGATAATGTACCTTGCTCCTGTTCTTTTTTTCGGTGGGTTGATTGGTCCCACAAAGTTGATTTCCCACTTGTCAAATGCCTGTAATGTTACTTTTGGTCATAATGACATCTCATCTCTTTTGTTGGGTTTGCCTACCCTTTCAAAGACATTGCATCTCTGACAATACTCCTTCGCGTCTCTGTGAATCATTGGCCACCATAGTCCTACGCACAATACTTTATGCATGGTAGCTTTACCTACATAATTCCCTCCTATTATTCCCTCATGGGATTCTGCTAAAAATATTGGTCTTTCATTGTCTAACACGTACCTTCACAAGATGTTATCTGCGCCCATTTTGTATAAGTGTCCTGCAATCAGTTGATAGTCGGCAACGCGGACTACCATATTTTTCTTCTGTGCGGTGTTATATTCTTATGACGCAGTACCTGTACTCAAGTACTAAATGATATCTGTGAAGTGTTCATCCATGATTTGGACTGAGAATAACTATGCATCCGAAAAGTTGTCTTCTAAATTCGTGGGTTCTTCTCCATTTGTGACCCTTGATAGGGGGTCAGGTCCTGCGTTCAATTTTCCTGGTTTGACGATTACTTCAAAGTCAAATTCTTGAAATAGTAGTAACCATCGAAATATTCTCACCCCAAAAACTGGCTTGTTGACTAGGTATGTCAGGGCTGAGTGATCTGTAAATATCTTAAAGTGTTTTCCCAATAAGTAATGTCTGAATTTCTGAAGTGCATAGACCATATCTAGGCCTTCTCTATCTATCGTGTTATAGTTCTGTCTTGAGTCTGATAAATTTCTTCTCACAAATGCTATTGGGTGATCCAAGTCTCCCATTCCTCGCTGCGCCAAGATGGCTCCCAGTGCTATCGTTGATGCATCTACATGGACGTGGAATGTCTTATCCCAGTCTGGAAATACTAATATCGACGCGGTAACCATATTTTCCTTCAAGGTATCCAGACCGTGTTGGCACTCGTCGTTCCACTGAAACTTTGTATCCTTTCTTAGCAGCTTTTCCATCGGTGTAGTGATCTGCACATATCCTTTGATAAGTTTCATGTAGTAACCTGTGTCCTAACGTCACTCTTAGCTGATGGACTATTTTTTGTGCTGGCAAGTTAACAATTACTGCGATTTTTGCTGGATCTACTATCAAACCTTGTTTACATACTATATGGCCTAATAATATCCAAAATGGTGTTCCGAATATGCATTTATTTATGTTCAGTGATATCTAACATTGTCTGCATCTTTGTAACATCAGGTGTAAGACTTCTACATGTTTTTTCAATAAATTGTAGACTGTCCAATCATCCAGGTATACCTTGAGAAACTGGTGGATGAATTCCTTAAACACTACGATGACTACTATGGATAATATTGTTGGTACATTATTTAGTCCAAGCATCATGACTATGTACTGATATGATCCCCATTTTGTTGCAAATGTGGTCTTCTATCTATCTTCTTGTGCTATCTTGATTTGATGGTAGCCTGAGAATCCATCAATGAACGAGTAAGCTTCATTTCCTCCTACATTCTCTAACACTTCATCTGTGAAAGGTGTAGGGAATGGGTCATGTAAACATGCATCGTTCAACTTCCTCAAGTTGATGCATATCCTGATCCCTCCTTGTTTCTTGTTCAGAACTACCATCGGACTTATCCACTCTAATTCCTCAACCGGTTCTATGATGCCAACTTTGAGCATCTTGTCGATCTCAGATTTGACTTTATTATTATATATTGGGTTCAATCTATACGGTCGTTGTCTGATCAGTCTCGCTTCAGGTTTGAGTGGTATCTTCATTTCTCCTAGCTCTCCAACTATACCCTTCATCTCTGTAAATGTTGTCGGAAACAAGTCGTTGTATTCGCACAATAACTATGTTATGCTTTCCACTGTCTACTCATTCCAGTAGTCTCCAATGCTTTCCATTTTTGGATGCTCTACTGTCCCAATGTTAACTTTCTTTACCTTGATCGGCGCAGAAATGACTTTTGATTCTATGGGTGGGCCTTCCACCTCTCTTTCGCCTTCTGCTTCTTTGATTTGAATATCATGCAGATCATCTTCATCTGGTGCTTCCTCCTATACATGGTAACATGAAAACAATTCCTTGACTATCTGTCTATTCCGCTGTTGCTCATATGTGATGAGTTCTATTTTTGGTTCTTGGATAAATATCGCTCCTCTTATATGTTTGAGAGCAGCATCGATGTTGGGGTTTTCATGCTCGAATGAGAAAGTGACTGTAAAATTCTGTTGCAATGTCGTCCAGGTTGCGGTTCCTTTGTGCAATTCTTGGTATGTATACTAGTTCACTAGTATGCCCTCTAGTGTGTGTATGAAATGATGAGGCCATTCCTCCGGGGGTATCATTTTCCACAACGTTCTACACTTCTCCAAGTGTTTCTCTGGTGTTCTTTTTCCATCATACCTTTGTTACTTGTTGTTCTGCATCAAACCTTATGTGTAGTAACCTCTTACACTGGTACCAATATGTGATTGTCTCTTTGTGTGCGCCCCACCATCTTGCAAGTGTGGCCTTAAGTGCTAGATCAAGTGCTAACAATATTTGATTCTCTAACACTGCATCTTCATACTATGTCAAGAATGTTTCCAAATCATTTATTCCATGGAAACTGGGTGGTTCCCTAATTTCTATGCCAACCCATCTTACTGCGTGGTCTATTCATGCACATCTTCTTGTGGAAACTTTGTGTAGCCTTTGTTTCCATTTCTCTAAGCCAATGTCTGATTCTGTTGCACATGAAGTAATGCTCTGCCAACTGAGTTTCCCATCTATAGTTGGATTTACGTAATCCTCATCGCGCGTAGTTGTTCTATACAACTGGCCGATTTCCTCTAAGTCTAGGCAAGTAGGTTCTACAAACCTCTCCTCTTCTGATGGGTCTAATGGCACAATGACCCTGTATTCTCCTGAATCAAAGGTAATTTTCCTAGTCTTTGAGTTGATTATGGCCTGGTTGTCAAACGCCCAATCCAGACCAAGCAACACTAGGTATGGTGTTGTGTCGTCCACTATTTCAATAACTTCAAAATATTCTTTAGTGCGCACTCCATCTAGGTCTACTGTCACTCCTTTCAGTCTACCAATTGGTAGTACTCTATGTTGGTTTGCCTGTTTCAATTGAACCAGTGAATATCCTAATGTTGGCTCTCCCTTGCATTGCCATGTCTTCTTTGGTAATACATTAACTTCAGATCCTAGATCCAATATGATGTCTCCCATATTAAAATCCCCAATGTTAGCATTCAGTCTAAACTCCCTACTTGTTCTTCTTCTTGTGTGTAGGTGATTGATTGTTCTTGGTTCTAGCTTTTCTTTCATCTCGATGCTACATTTTTCTTGTATGTTTTGCAATATTTTCACAGATGATGGATCACTTAACACTTTTACACATGATTGCAAAAAACCTTTAATTGTACTTACTTGTCCCATGGGTTGCATTTCGTTGGTATGATCCAATGATGGAGGCATCTCGTACTCCGGTGCTTCCTTATTTTACTGCCCAGTTGGGGTCGACGCCATGTCTTCTTTATGAAATTCTTGTCTGGCTTCTTTAAATATTGTCTTCTTGTTCTACACGTCGAACTGTTTCCTTGGTTCGGTGTTCTTCTTCACCCATTGGTTTTGTACTAGTTCTTTTCAAGCTATTTTGTTTCCTTTTTTCGCTCCTCCACGAGTAACTATATTGATATTCCGTCCCTCATCCCTTGCTTCAACTGAAATCCACTGATCATTTTGGGTTTTTTGGTTCCTCTTTTCCTGAATATTTACTAGCAGTGTCAGACATTCTTCTGTATCGTGGTCTGATGCATGAAAATACATACAATTTGTTGGTGTAAGTGGACATTCCCTTGCATAATGTCTTGATTGTTGAAAATTATGACATGTGATTGGTCCTCTACCTCATCCAAAACCTCATCTTGCTCGTCCTCCACCTCTGTAGCTAGCTCAATCTCCTCTCGATGCGTTATACTGAGGTGCCTGATTATACTACGTGGTATTGTACTGATGTTGTGTCGTGTTGTACTATGGTTGAGCGTTATTATATGGTTGTTTTGCATTATTATACTTCTGTTGCACAGTGTTATATGGAGATGGAATTGGATTAAACTGTGGTACTTCTTGCCCAGTCATCATTTCGGCATGCACTCTATATCCATCTGATGTCCTTTATCGCATCAAATCCATAGTTCTACAATCTTTGTCATCGTGACCTACTGACTTGAAAAAGGTGCAATATGAGCTCTTTGGGTCTGTCTGGTATTTCTGCATCATCGGGAAGTGATATGGATCGTGACCCAGTTTCTTACAGACTTCACACCATAATCCTCTTGTTGGTAACGGGTTTGGAATTCCTGCTGCCATATACTGCGCGAATGTCGGACATTCGTTCTTATGGTGTCCTTCCATCCTGCATGTAGTACACCAAATGGCTTCTTGTTTATCCTTGTTTTTATTCTGGTTCAGTTGAAAAATTAAGTTCTTTAAATCCTTCTTCATCTCTTCGATGGCTGGGTCTGTCTACTAGTACTGGTTTTCTTCCAGTTGCAAGGCTTCTTGCAGAGCCTCTTCCTGCATATGGAACTTATGTTGTCGCAGCGGGTACTTTAAGTGTGGTAACAATGAATTGACAAACAAGTGTCTATGTTGCATCTCAGTCATGAGATACTTCAAATTTCCCTTCATTCACTTGAATCTTTGATCAATCTCCCATATGGACTCTCCTGGTTTCTGTTGGATTTCTATCATCTCATTCATGTATTGATCCTCTGAGCTCGGCTTCTGGAACTCATTTATCAGTAACTTCTTAATGTCTTCAAGTGTCCTTGTCATCCCAGGAGCATTGTTTGCATCTAAACTCATGCACCAATCAAGTGTGCGGTCTCTTAGCATAATAGCTAACTACGCAAGTTTGGTATCTTCATCAGTGATATGTTTCACTTCCCATATATTTTCGCAAATGAACAAGTGTTTCTCAGGGTCTTCTACTGCTTCTACTCGAAATTATGTTAACCTGATGGTGGGATCATGTCCTGCCATTCTGAATGCTGAACTACTACCTCCTTTGCACAGTGTAGATACTTTACTAGCACTGCCTAAACTGGCTCCTCCAGTAATTGCTCCTTGTGTTGATGTACTTCTTGCTGTCGGACTTCTTCCAAACTTCGATTTTCTAAACGGTGGTGTTTTGTTTGGTGTATTAGTCGCACACGGGTTTATGGGTTCCACACTAACATTAACATGGATAGGATGGATGCCTTCTCTCACCGTTCTTGGACCTCTCGTCTTCCTTTCATATGTTTCGTGTAGGATTTCCTCAATCTTCCCCATAGCTCAGAGATCCTCTACCTCTTCCTCATCACTCACCAAGCCCTCCCTCACGGCTATAGCTATGTTCTTGGTATTCACCTTGTATTGGTAGGGTACTCCGCTACGTGTCTTTCCCGTTGTATCCAAGATCCACTGGATCTGGTCATCATCCATCATGATCGAGTCTAAGGGTTTCTCCTCCTTTCCCTTATCCTTTCCTCCTTCCATTTCTCCTCTTTATATTAGTGCTTCCCCCCTTCCCCCATGCACGCAGGGAAGTTTAGCTATCTGACTCCATTGTCATTACACCTTTGTTATATAACAGTATCTTGATAGAATTATAGAGGGATTGAATGTACCTTCCTCGTGGTCCGCGTAGTAACTCTTACTTTGCTGCGCTATATGACTTCGTTGTGTCGACTACAAACTCTGTTATAAAGCCTGCCACAATACTGTCAAGCCAAAAATTGACTGCATGGGTGAATTTGTTGTTCACTTGTTGTAACTACTCAACCTACACTGGGGTCCGATCTAGTTGTCGAATCCAATTCATTGCATGGTTTTCCTTCAACCTTAGTATCCACTCCTTCAATAGGTGCAGAAAATCACAGAAAAAGGCTTCGTACAAATCAGTAAACACGTATTTCTCAGGATATTTGCGAGGTGTTATTATAGGGTTTCTATTGTATTTTTGTGAAAACTCTAGCTCTTTGGCTCTCAACCATATTTCAATCTCTACTTTTTTGGGATTTCATAGTCTCAACATTCCCTTTTACTGTCTCATTGCTCTCTTCCCTAATATTTTCTTCATTTGCCTTTGACAAGTCTTCCACTTATCTCAACTACTCAACCCTCTCTTTTTCCTACAAACAGCAACAGAACCATTTGTTAGTTATCCTTCTCATCTATACTGTCTGATTTATTGACCCAGGGTTCATGTCTTTTTGGTTTTCCAACAAATCCTCTAAAACTATCGGCCCTCCTGGTAAACCAAAAGGCAACACAGTGGATAGAATGCACTGCGTAGTCTCACCCGAGATAGATTTAATGGGCGGCTGTAAGACTCAAGTGTTTACAACCTCAGATTGAGTATGAGATATGAGATCTCAAACATTGAACCATTATTAGAACTATAAATGTGATATATGACTATTTACGAATAAGTAGTAAATATGGCCACTGATAATTGTGTGAAGAGAGTGCTACTGTAACTTATTAACGCAGTATACCATTATTCACAATTAATACAAAAATATAACAACTCATTGATGTAAGCATAGTAAGAACTATTGGAAGATGATAAAGATATGCATACATTCATCACACAACATAGATGTTACCGTGGTTCACCCCCTCCTGGGCTACATCCACAAAGATTTGGCTTTGGGCTCTTTTATTATGATAGTTCTGCATTTACAATGTCGTGCGCTTACAATTCTCCTTAGATGGGTAAGATCTATATGAGGTGAACTAGATCACACCAAGCTCCTCAATCTACGATCTAATCCTCAAGATATACCTTCTCTCCTCTCCTCTATCTCAACAGCTTACAAAATATCTCATACAACAAAATGTTACATATCACATCCGCTCATGTGTAACTACAATCCTCAAGAACTGATTATATGCCAAACAATACAAAAACCAAATACTAACTAAATCAAAACAACTACAAAATATTTGAACCCTCTATAATACCTCTGTAATGGTATTTATACATCTTTGGCTCTTCAGCCATTACAATACATTACCAAAACCCTAACCCTATCATTGTTAGGTCTTTCTCTGCATGCACGCGTGCTGCTCTTCCTTCTAGTTGTTGCTTTCCTTGTGCACGTCTTCCTTGCATGCATGCATGTTGTGTTTCCTTCCAGTTGTTGCTTCACTCTCTCCATGCTTTCTTTCCCCACGATCATCCTTCTTTCCACTTCGGCCTACTGCAAACAAAGAGTTGGGTAGATAGGGAGAGGTAAAGAACAAGAGAGGGAAATAATTCTAGAGAAAGAGAGATATAGTGGTATATAAGGAGGAAGGGAGAGGGGGGAGGAAGAGAAAGAGCAAGAGAGATAGTGAGAGGGGAGGAAAGATAGAGGGAGATGGGAGAGAAATATATGGAGGGAGAGAGAGGGGGATAGAGGGGGAGAGAGTGGTAGAGGGACGAGAGAGAGGGAGAAGGACAGAAGGGGAGAGAGTGAGTGAGAGTGAATGAAAGAGAGAGAGAGTGGTGGGGAGAGAGAAGAGTAGAGAGGGAGGTAAAAAATGAGAGAGAGGAATATAAAGAGAGGAGGGGGGAGAGAGTGAGAAAGTGTGAATGAAAGAGAGATATTTTTTGTAGAGAGAGAAGGGTGGATAGAATGAAAGGAAGGGATGAGGGAGACAAATATGGGTAGGGAGAGAGAGAGGGGTAGGGGGAAGAGAGAAGGGGGGGAGGAAGGATAAAATAAGGGAGAGAGAGTGTGGCAATGGGGGGTGATGGGATCTTAAATTTGATTCTTTCTTCCACCTTATTTCACTATTATGTCATCACATTTAACCATAAACCATCACATTGACTTTAAAATGTTGATCTTTTATTTAAATCCTTTGATTAAAAGAAATAAAAGTAAATGATGTGAATTTGTGCTTAATTTATTATTCTTAGTGTATTTTATATGGTTTTGTTAATGATAAAATAATTCTTGATATTGTGGGAGATAGGTGTTTCCATACATTGGATCATGATCAAATGGATTGAGATTTCAACACTCATTCCGACACTAGTTCCAGTATGGAAGCAAAGGCTGTGAAAGTGCCACATCTTATAGGAACAACTAAGAGATATTGTTGAAGCACATTTAATTAAGAGAACAAATTATAGCCCAGAATTTATGTCACGCCCTTTTCTAGGCAATGAACGCATAGCTCAATTTGTGGGAAAATGAAGCTGAATCAGAAAAATCTGGCACATGGGTTTTCTGTATAATATGCCTAATTATAGAGGGATTGAGAGCAGTTTGTGATTCTTTGACGGGGTGAAAAACCCAAATTTTGTGGTAGCTCGAATTTACATCCGGACCTTCATCCGGTCCTCATTACGAAACTCAGAGCACAACATATTTGGTTGTTATCATATCTATGGGTGTTTTCGGGAAAAACAATAATATGGGTTTTTTACCCATTATCGTCCTCCTGCTATGGCTCCCACTATATTTCGATTTAGACTATTGGAATTAGCTCCCATATTCGAGATATGTTTTTAAGAACTCATAGTCTATTAATAGCATAGTTAAACAATTTTCTAGTTTTAGAGAGAGTTGACCCTTTTAGTGGTTGACCTCTCAGTTGTATCAAAACTCTATAAATACTGGAGGTCTCTCAAAATGAGGATAACCATGATAATATAGCTACTATATTGAATTTTCCCCTATAACTCAATTCTGATATTAATACAATTTGATGTGCTGAGATAGTGATTGTTTCTTAAGATGGAGTAGTACCATGACTACCCGAGGGGCCCACCAGTAGCCTGTGCATTTTGTTAACTTGTTGTATAGTCATATTTACATATATAACTCTCTTATGTAGGTTTCTTATTTAATTTACGTTTCCTTATCTGATTTGTAGGTTACTTGTAATTTTCCATATCTGGTCATCTAACTGTGCATTCTCTTATGTGTAATTCTCTTATGCAGGTTATTTAGTTAGGTTGTGTTTCATTGACATATACATACTCTTGATCATTTAACTGTTCATATATACACATATCTTTCTTTTCACATTTACATAAGTTGTATTTTACTTTGTAGATTGGTCATCTAGACAGTGTACATAACAATCATCTATGATTCATTAAGTTATGGTTTAAATTAATCTCTGTAGGGCTGCATAGATTATTATCTCTTTGTTAGAATATTTCAAGTCTCAGTTTGATGGGATAGTTGCTAATTTCGAATCTCTTTTGAATAATGTTTATAGATTATGTTAATTACAAAGATATGTATTTAATCAATTGATATTTCTTTAATGGCAAGGTTTTCCTTAGACTATTTTATCTCTACTTTACACATCTCTGTAGAAGTCAATACCGCATGCATCCCATTTGAATTATCAATAGTGCTAAGATGCCATCGTGATATAATCCACCATCGTAGACAAAACCACTATATTTAGATGTCATCATGATACAATTTTCCATTGTAGACACATATAAATGATGTTGTTTTCCTTCTTCAGTAGGATAGTGTGAATTAAATGATGTTGTTTACTTTTATTCAGTAAGATTAGTGTAATGATATGGTTTATTTTCTGTAGAATAGAAGTAACTGTGAGTTCTTGATTTAATCTTGAAAAGTTGCTTTAAGAATAGATTTCACTTCAAAGGATTATTTTTAAGGAAAGACAGCTTATTTATGTTCAAGGACTTCTTACTTAGAATAATGAGTTCATTGTTCATAGTCATAGACTACTATGTACATTTAAAATAAAGTTTATTGTCCAAATAGATCCCAACTTGTTTTTAAATCATCTTTTAAAATTGTAGATTGAAAATATAGTGTTGATCCTTAGGGTAAACCATTCTCTTGCCTAGATAATTCACTATCTAGACCTTATAAGCAGTTAGTTTCCTTTTTATCTTGACACATATTGTGTTACAACTCAAAGTTTACTTAATCTATTTATTATATAAGTGTGTTTCTGACATTAGATTAGATTAGGCTAGAATAGATCTCTAGACCTGCACATACAGTGCTAACGCCTCGAAGCCTATGAGCCTTGGGTTGACAATTTAATGTCGAAATAGATAACATATATTTCACTCGACATTTTTGGCACCATTTCCGGGGATATTCTAAATGGATTAGAGTTTAGATAGGTAGGTTTACTTTAATTACACAACAAGGGGGAGGAGAAAATTTAAGACGAGAGCTAAGAACCTGCGCATCCATTTTAATGGGTTGCTCCAAAGCCTTGTTGTTCCCTTTCCACAAGAGTGTTTACTTTTTCTGCAAGTTTGTTTATTTTTCTTAGTGTGTTTACTTTCGTGCAATTTACTTTCCTGCAAGAATGTTTATTTTCTTGCAAAAGTGTTTTTTATCTTTCCTACAAGGTGTGTTTACTTTCCCATAATTTATTTTTCCCGCCAGTGTGCTTATTTTACTGCAAGTCTTCTTTCTTTTATTTCTTTTACGCAAGTTTTATTTCTTTCATGCAAGTGTGCTTCCCTTTCGCAAAGTGTGTTTATTTTTCCTGCCAGTGTGTTTACTTTCATATACGTGTGAGGTTGATTTTGTTCCTGCAATCGTGTTTTATTTTATGCTTTGATTTCTTTCCTACAAGTGTGATTTATTTTATGCAAGTGTACTGTGTTTGGTTTGCACAAATCTGCTTTAAGTATGCATTTCAATTTTTACGTAGTTTTGATTAAAATCTTAAAAAAAAAATTTGGGTGTTGTAAGAACCCTAGACACTAATCCATGTGTGAGGCAAGACCCATAAACCAACATAATGGATTCAAAGGTGACCATTAGTTTGGGAGAACTCTCTCAAATCCTAGCAACAACTGGGATTTCTTCTTTTCAGAAAGAACACATCTTGACAATAGTCATGAACTTATCTACCTCTTTGGAAATGATAAAAGAACCAAAGTCCCATGAGATACAAAAATATTCTCCTTTCCAAACTATGGAGGAAGTTGAAAAATTGGAGACTACATCATATGGAGAGGGACCATTAAGACCTGAAATTGAGGAGTTCTCAGCAGATCCTTTATATACTTTAGAAACCAATCATCCAAAAGAAGAGGATATGCATGGCATGATGAAGGAGGGCATAGAAATTACTACTAATGAACATCAAGATTACATCGAAGTTTGGTTTCAAGAGTTCATCAGGCGACAATACCATTCTCTCCTTCAACACCTTCTGATGTCAAAACAAGTAGGTTGGTTGGTTCTTCATATCCAGGTAATCCTTGTGGTAATTTTTTCGTATTTGGATTTGGGTATGTTTCTTATTATGCTTCATATATGGGTACATTGGAAATTTTCTTACACTTGAATACATATTTTTATTTCTTTTTAGGTAGAGTAGGATAATGAATAAAAGTTGCATCATGTTAGTTTAGTATCAAGTTAATGCAACATCTATTTGTGTTTTCTTTTTCAATAAAGGAACTAATATGAAGATAGTATTGATAGTTTAATACTAGAAACCAAAACAATTGTGGATCTTTATTTCCCTTATTACATGCATAATTCAGACCATTAATCATAACAATAGCCTAAATGTCAATCTTTAAAGCACTATGGGGATTTAATAAAACCTTAAGGTCTTCATAATAATACCCCTAGGTAACTTGTACATCCCAAGATTCATACCAAAGCTAGTTATTCTTTACCAAATAGTAGCATGAGAGTGAATAAAACTTCTACTTATGAGGGAACACTACTATAAACTTATATGAAAAAGATAGACTTAGGGACTAGAGATGCCTTTAAGTCATTCTCTTACGACCTCATCCACTACACATTAAGTAAGTTTGACAATGATATGTCTTTGGACTAATATAAATGCATAAGTCTATTTTTCGTGCTAGCAATCTTTTATGGGCAATTTATAGAGTTTCCTCCAACCCATATGCCATCCCATTCCGTAAAAATGTTTTTATAGTTGGCTCCCCATATCATTGTGAAAGAAATACATACATACAAATCTTAAGGGTGGTGGTAAAGGTTGTAATATGGGTGTAAGAGGCTAACCCACCAGGATACTGAACAGGTCTGCTGGCAGCGGGTACCGACTTGTGGTACGACTAGGCAAACCCATCAGGGCACTGAACAAGCTCGTTGGCAATGGGGCATTATTCTTGGAGAGGATATTTATTAGATATCAAAGTTACCCCATCGAGGTACTGAACATGCTTGCTGGAAATGGGTTCTGACTTTGATGTCTTTTACTATGCCTAATCTATATTTGTCCATATGAACAATATACTTTTGTAAATCCTTAAGAAGAAGCATGCATGGTTGAACAAAAGGGATAAATAAATATCATCTAATTTCCATTTGAGAATGTTCATAAGATGATCTTAAGACCCTATCATTTAATTCATACTATATCTAGGATGTCACTATCCTAGAAGTGGGACCCATAAGTGTAGCAATTTAATGAACTCAAATGAAAACTTTATCAATATTACTTGAATGACAGTAAGCCTCTAAAAATAAGACAGGGATGATTGGTTTTCTACGGGGTTTTCCATGTATTAGAGACCATTTATACCCTCATGTTTTGTTGTTTAAGGAAAAAATCCCCTATCATAACTTATATGGTCCTCGTAAGCATACGTTGTTACTAGTTGATAAAATTGTATGTATGGGCTATTTTAATTCCAAAATTTATAAGTGTTTTGGTCTTCTCATTCCATAGCATTAATACTTATTTTTCTAAGTTCTAGTTTTTTTATTATAATAATGTTGGATTCCTTCTACTGAATATTTCCTACAGTTGTTGAAAATACAGAGTTTTTGAAATGAATAAAAGGCCAGTTCCAATTTATTTATGGCACGAGAACGTGCCATATTTTCGGTCTAGGGGCGTGATGGGCTCTTAAATTTGATTCTTTCTTCCACCTTGTTTCACTATTATGTCATCACATTTAACCATAAACCATCACATTTACTTTAAAATGTTCATCTTTTATTTAAATCCTTAGATTAAAAGCAATAAAAGTAAATGATGTGAATCTGTGCTTAATTTATTTTTCCTAGTGTATTTTATATCGTTTTATTAATTATAAAATAATTCCTAATATTGTGGGAGATAAGTGTTTCCATACATTGGATCAGGATCAAATGGATTGAGATTCCAACATTCAATTCGACACTAGTTCCGGTCTGGAAGCAAAGGCGGTGAAAGTGCCACATCTTATAGTAACAATTAAGAGATATTTGTGAAGCACATATAATTAAGAGAACAAATTACAGTTCAGAATTAATGTCACGCCCTTTTCTAGGAAGTGAACTTCGAGCTCAATTTGTGGGAAAATGAAGCTCAATCACAAAAATCTGGCACATGGGTTTTCTGCATAATATGCCTAATTAGGTCCTAGAAGAATCGTTTCTTGAAATTATAGACAGATTGAGAGAAGTTCGTGATTCTCTGATGGGGTGAAAAACCCAATTTTTGTGGTAGCCCAAATTTACATCCGGACCTTCATCTGGTCCTCATTACGGAACTCAGAGCACAACATAATTGGTTGTTAGCATATCTATAGGCGTTTTTGGGAAAACCAGAATATGGGTTTTTTACCCATTATCGTCCTCCTGCTATGGCTCCCATTGTGTTTTGATTTAGATAGTTGGAACTAGCTCCTATATTCGAGCTACATTTTTAAGAACTCATAATATATTAAGAACATAGTTAAACAATTTTTTGGTTTTAGAGAGAGTCAACCCTTTCAGTGGTCGACCTCTCAGTTGTATCAAAACTCTATAAATATTGGAGGCCTCTCAAAACGAGGATAACCATGATAATATAGCTACTATACTGAATTTTCCCCTGTAACTCAATTATGATATTAATACAATTTGATGCGTTGAGATTGTGATTGTTTCTTAAGATGGAGTAGTACCATGACTACGTGGTTGGCCCACTAGTAGTCTGTGCATTTTGTTAACTTTTTGTATAGTCATATTTACATATATAAGTCTTTTATGTAGGTTGCTTATTTAAGTTGTGTTTCTTTATCTGATTTGCAAGTTACTTGTAATTTTCCATATCTACTCATCTAACTGTGCATTCTCTTATGTATAATTCTCTTATGCAGTTTATTTACTTAGGTTGTGTTTCATTGACATATACATACTCCTGATCATCTAACTGTTCATATATACACATATCTTTCTTTTCTCATTTACATAGGCTGTATTTTACTTTGCAGATTGGTCATATAGACAGTGTACATAACAATCATCTATGATTCATTAAGTTATGGTTTAAATTAATCCCTGTAGGGCTGCATAGATTATTATCTCTGTGTTAGAATATTTCCAGTATCAGTTTGATAGGACAGTTGCTAATTTCAAATCTCTTTTGAATAATGTTTATAGATTATGTTAATTACAAAGATATGTATTTAATCAATTGATATTTCTTTAATGGAAAGGTTTTCCTTAGATTGTTTTATCTCTACTTTACACATCTCTATAGAAGTCAATATTGCATGCATCCCATTTGAATTATCAGTAGTGCTAAGATTCCATCATGATATAATTTTCCATCCTAGACACAACCACTATATTTAGATGTCATCATGATATAATTCGCCATTGTAGACACAGATAGATGATGTTGTTTTCCTTCTTCAGCAGGATAGTGTGAATTAAATGATGTTGTTTACTTTCAGTCAGTAAGATTAGTGTAATGATATGGTTTATTTTCTGTAGAATAGAAGTAACTGTGAGTTCTTGATTTAATCTTGAAAATTTTCTTTAAGAATAGAGTTCAATTCAAAGAATTGTTTTGAAGGAAATATAGCTTATTTATGTTCAAGCACTGCTTACTTAGAATAATGAGTTCACTATTCATAGTCATAGACTTCTCTGTACATTTGAAATAAAATTTATTGTCCAAACAGATCCCAACTTGTTTTTAAATCATATTTTAAAATTGTAGATTGAAAATATAGTGTTCATCCTTAGGGTAAACCATTCTCTTTCCTAGATAATTCACTTTCCAGACCTTATAAGCAGTTAGTTTCCTTTCTATCTTGACACATATTGTGTTACAACTAAAAGTTTTCTTAATCTCTTTATTATCTGAGTGTGTTTCCAACATTAGATTAGATTAGGCTAGACTAGGATAGATTAGAGCTCTAGACCTACAGATAAAGTTATAGCACCTTGAAGCCTACGAGCCCCATGTTGACAATTTAATGTTGAAATAGATAGCATACATTTCACTCGACATGGGAGTGAGGGAGAGATAGAGAGATAAATAGAGGGAAAGGTGAGAGGGGGAAAGTGGGAGAAAGATAGAGGAAAGAGGGAGAGAGGTAGTGAAGGGAATAGTGGGAAAAGAAAGAGGGAGGGGGTATATAAAGTGAGTTAGTTAGTGAGAGAGAGATAGTTCAACAAGTGTGTGTGTGTGTTGGTATTGTGGGGAGAGAGAGAGAGAGAGAGAGAGAGAGATTTTGGGAGGAGTGAGAGATGGGGAGAGAGAAAGGGAGAGAGAGAGAGAGAGAGGAGAGAGAGAGAGAGAGAGAGAGATTTTGGAGGAGTGAGATGGGGGAGAGAGAAAGAGAGAGGGGGATCTGATTGGGGTAGAAAGGGGTAGATTCAAAAGAGGGGAGGGAGGAAGGAGACATAGAAGATAAGAGAGAAAGGAGAGTAGGGGAGAGAGAGGGATGGAGAATAAGAGGGGAAGGGAGAGATAGAGGGGAGGCAAGAGAGAAAGTAGGAGAGAAAAGTGAGAGAGTGTTGGGAAGAGAGAGGGAGAATGTGGAGAGAAGACAAGGCAATTGAGGTGGGGTAGAGGGTATTAGGGGAATGGGGAGAGAGGTGGGAAGAGACACGAGGAGAAAGGGAAAAGAGAGAGAGAGAGGAAGAGTGAGTGAGGGATAGGGCAGTGAGGAATTAGGAGGAGAGAGAGAGAGAGAGAGAGAGAGTTTATTTATGTTAACATGAACGTATTTAGAAACATGCACACATTCATAAAACAACTAATGCAGAGTTTATTTATGTTAACATGAACGTATTTAGAAACATGCACACATTCATAAAACAACTAATGCAAATATATAAATCTTTTGTATATTGTAGAGTTTAAATTTCATTTAAAAGATAAATTTATTGTAATGTATTTTTTAATTTTTCTTCTCATCAAATATTTAAAAAATCAACTCTTTACATCTTATTTAATCAAAACTTAAAGATTTTTTAATCTCCGATGGTATTTGTCCCTCTTAAGATGAGGAGAGTGTGCTAGAGATGATGTCTAGATATTTCTTTCGACCTAGGAAAGATGGATCAAAAACCTTCGATGGTTAGACTAAAGGTGTGTTGGGCTTGGATGATTGTTCAAGGATAAAGGGGTCTGGAAGGGGAAGGAAATCAAATCTTTCCATTTCCTAAGTAAAGGAAAAACATGAAATGAAGTCCGAGAAGTGACATTCTCTAATAGGGGGCCTTAGAGTTACCCATACCCCTATTGAGGGTGGGCCATGCTTTTCTTATCTTTGAATATTAAAAGGTTGGGAAACACCTTGAAAAAAAAAATTCTACAAAGGCTTGTGGATGCACAAAAACATGAGATCATGTTATTGCAAGAGACCATGGGAGAGGGATGTAAATTAATCTACGATTTGGAGAAGACGTCTAAGGGTTGATCTAGGGGGTTAATTTTTGGTGGAGAACAATAATTTTTTCATGCTTTAATCTATCATCTTTTGAATTAGGTTTGGGTATAGTACTATAATCCCAAGAATTGAGTGAGGAGATTATTGTCCTGAATTTCTATGGGCCATATGTAAATAGAGTGCCTTATTGCAAATGACCTTTGCAATGATTTTTCTTAGAAAGAGGAAATTTAGTATAGGCATGGATCTAAATTTTAATGTAGGGTTGAGATCTAGGGCCTTGCTATCCATGTTGACCCCTTATTTGATTTCTCTCTTAGGAAGATAGAATATTTAGGACTATATGACATTGAAACTATTAATTTAAGCTCTACCAAGAGGATTATGAAGGTGTTTGAGGAGAGAATAGAAAAGGAGATTGGACTAGTTTCATCTCATTGAATCCTTTATTAATGATTGGAACATGATTAGGCATTGCATAGGTATGGGAGGTGACTAATAATTTTCCAGTCTTTATAGAAATGGGAAAAGAAAGAAGGAAACATCCCAACCCTTTTAAACTTAACCCCACATGGTTGGAGGACGAATATTTTATCAATTTAGTTAGGGAGAAATAGGTCCCCTTAATGGGACACTTAGAGAATTAGCATGTATATAGTTTGAAGAAAATTTAAAAAGAGTGAAATGGCTTGAAGTTGGATGGGCCCATGAAAAGAGGAAAAAGGATGAGCATGAAATCGTCTCTATAGAGGCTCAATTGGAGGATTTATATACTTAGTAGATGGAACAATATCCTAATGAAGCTTTAAATAATAAATCATATAATGATACTTTTATTTCCCTAATTCCAAATTCAGATAATTCGACCAATTTTTAGGAGTACATGTCCATTTCATTACATAATTGTGTCTATAAATAATAACTCATATTATAGAAATGAGGGTAAAGAGGTTGTTATCTAAATCAATTTCAAATGAACAATTTGTCTTCTTGTCGAGAGAGTTTTCATATCATTAAAACCAAGAGGCTTCCAACAATGTGGTTAAATTGGATCTATCAAAATCCTATGATCGAACTACTTGGTTGTATATGAGGTCGATGTTGATCCATTTAGGATTATGTGTTCATTTTTTCACTTCAATTATGATTTGTGACCCTTATGTGTCCTTTGCGGTTCTTATTAATGGTGTTGCTTCAATGTTTTCTAGGCTTGAAAGAGGGTTAAGTTAGGGATGCCCTCTATCCTTAATCTTGTTTCTAATGGTTTGCAAGGTATTGAGTAGGGAATTGAATGAGGCCAAGATGGATAATTCATTCAAAGGCATTAAGATTAGGATAACTCTTTTTATGTCTCATATTTTATTTGTAGATGATATTTTATTGCTTTGTGATGGATCAAGAAGAGATGATGCATTAAAAGTTTAAGAGATTTTATGTTTGCATTCTATTGCTATAGGAATGAAGGTTTATGGGTAAATCAACAATATCTTTATGATGGTGAGTGATGAGGAAGTTAGATTATTTTCTCAGATGTTTCATTTCTATCAAATTGAGTTGCATGATGGATTGAAGTATTTAGGGTTCCTTCTTAAGCCTAATGATTATGGGATTAAAGATTGTGATTGTCTTATTGCTAAAGTAGAAAAAATATTATTTGTTAATTGCAATAGATGGTTGTCCAAGGGTGAGACCTATTTTAGTTAAATTAGTTTTAGAAGTTATTCCTATTTATTGGATGTCCTTAGATTTTATTCCAAAGGGTGTCTTACAAATGATAAGGAGGATCATTTTTAGTTCTTTTGGTTTGGGGATAGGGAAAAGGGGGGATTAGTTGGGTAAAAGGGTAGAAGATTGCTATTCCAAAAGAGATGGGTGGATTGGGCTTAAAAACATTCACCTATTTGACAAAGCTTTGGTCGATAATCACATTTGGAGATTGATTTTAGACGAGCGTCTTTGGTGTTAGGTTGTTTCCAAAAGTACATTGAACATATTTCAATAGAAGATTGGATTAGAAGTCCTTCAAAGAACTATCACAATGTTCCATTTTTTTGGAAGGATATAGTTACAAAATTTCCATAGATTGGGAGATGGATTGTATGGAAGGTTGGGAATGGGGCTAGAGTAATACTAAGTGAAAACCCTTGGGTTTGTTGTAGGGAAGGGTTCATGTTACTTGACAATTTAATTAATGTTATTCATGAGAATGGGTTTTTCTAATTAAGACGGGTGGCTTATTTAGAACTTACAACTATTTGGAAAGTTTACATGAATGGAAGTTTGTTGGTATGCTTGAGCTTAGAGGAGAAGATGAGATGGTATGGGAAGCTTGTATTGATAATTTAAGGACAATTCATGTGAGAATAAAGGACATGTGATGGACTAATCTAGTCAAAGAACCTTGCAAGAGGAAAATATACTCGTAATGTGGGATATAGGGTTTTATGTGATTGGGATGGATTGGGTGATTTTGTTTGGTGGTGGAAAATTATTTGGAAGTTTAAGTGCTCCTTAAAAGATTATATGTTTATGTTGCTTTCTCTAAAAAATAAGGTACTTACTTGGGATGTCCTGCAAAAACGAAGTAGGCATGATCCTTGTAGATGTCCACTATGTAAGCAAAATGAAAAAACTATTCAAAATTTGTGTTTGACATGTGCTTACTATGCTCAGATTCGAAAAGAGGAGGAAGGGACTTCACATGCCTAAAGGATGTTTGGATGGAAATATCTATTGGGGAAATCATGAGACATTGGTATATTGATATTGCAGTGAAGAGATTCAAAGCTCTATCATTCATCATGATTCATAGTTTGGGGGATATGGCTCGTTTGTAATGGCAATCTCTTTGAAGATATTTTTCTTCTCCCATTCAATGTGTCACTCAAAGTATGTCTATTCCCCAATTGTTTCAAATATACTCAAAATGAGAAACATCAAAAGATAGATTTTCTCCTCCCATTCAATGTGTCACTCAAGGTATGTCTATTCCCCAATTGTTTCAAATATACTCAAAATGAGAAACCTCAAAGGCATAATAATGTGGAAGAGATTAATCGATCTAGAGCTTGCACATATTTTGATGTGTCTTGTCAAGGGGACCCACATATTTTTGGGGTAGGAGGGGGTTATCTTCTTGAATGACACTCATGTACTAAAATTCGAAGCAGTTTTGGGTAGGGGAATTGGAATTTGTAAATATTTTGGCCTTAAAATTAACCCTTTTGCTTGTGACTGATAAAGGTGCTTCAAAAATTCAAATCTTTGGTGAGTCTTTAGTGGTCATAATTTAGATGCCAGATGTTAATGATTTGTACAATTTTATCTTGAGACCTATTTTTATGAGATTCAAAGTAAAGATAACTTTAATTGTACATATTTTCATCAGGTTTATAGAGAAATGAGTGAAGTTGCAAATGGATTATTTGAGGCTAGTCTTCTACTAGATCTGAGACTTTGGCATATCCAAGATGTTAATGGATTGGACGTAGTTTGCAATGTCAAACACGGATAGCCAACAACCAAATCTGGATAGCCAACAGCCACTGGAGGATCAAGTTCTGACCAAACAAAGGATGCGAGAGTATCAAAAGGCATCAAAATGATCTATAGGATTGTGGAGATGATTGGAGTAGAGAAAAGAGACTAGCAATCCAGAAAGACAATTACAAGGAAATTGTGTATGAGAATCATAAGAGAAGGCATACAGTGCACCCTAGAAGAAGAATAAAGAAAGATCATTAGCTTGTGCCATGAGTTCTCAGATATCATTTCTTACCCTCCAAGACGACTGGTTAGAGACTGCAATTAGCCTTCGGCTACAAAGGAGGGAATAAGCGTTACTCTGCTGAGCGAATGCGATTGACTGACATTGAGAAACGCGCTAAAACGCAGAGGAGGTTGTTCTTTCCATTCAAACCCCACTTGCGTCCGCATGAGATACCTAATAGTACAACCCACAATGCGTTACTAGCCAGCCCAACCCATATATGAAAATCAAAATGAGGAGACAATAAGAAGCTGCTACCGTACTAGGGATCCAAGGAGCAGAGGTGAGGGTAGGAGCAAGAGAGATATAAACTAGAGATCCCCTAAAATAAAGCGGAGGCTACGACAGCTGGAAAGGAGGTTACACCAATTGCGTTTGACCTCATTCACCTAAGCAAAATCAAAATTGGAACCCAGAAGCACCAGCGGAGGCAATTGATTCAGTTTCAGTTTAAGCAGCGGCAAAGGCCTTGCACTAAAAGTCCGAGAGCAATTCTGAAGGCCTGTTGGAGAGCAATTCTGAAGGCTGTAAGGTCGTGCACCAACAAGTCCAAGAACTATGAACTATTATATGTGAGGTGCAGGAGGTTGCACAAGAACTAGAGTCCGAAGAGCAATTACGAAGAGTAATTACAAAGAACTAAGTCCTCTTGAATAGGAGAAACAAGATTGGTATTGAAGACAGGTATCGAAGCACGTGGTATAATGAACAATAACACTTGGCTATTGATAGCCATTGATATCTTGCATGAACAAGGTAGCCTGCAACCTGCTTGGCTAGATCGAATTCATTTTATTCATTACATGAGAATATAGTGATGATGGATGGTTCAATGGGAAGTTCGTACCCAGAAGCACCAGCGGAGGCAATTGATTCAGTTTCAGTTTAAGCAGCGGCAAAGGCCTTGCACTAAAAGTCCGAGAGCAATTCTGAAGGCCTGTTGGAGAGCAATTCTGAAGGCTGTAAGGTCGTGCACCAGCAAGTCCAAGAACTATTGTATGTGAGGTTGCAAGGAGGTGCACAAACAAGTCCGAGAGCATTTGAAGAGTAATTACAAAGAACCAAGTCCTCTTCAATAGGAGAAACAAGACTGGTATTGAAGACAGGTATCGAAGCACGTGGTATAATGAACAATAACACTTGGCTATTGATGGCCATCGATATCTTGCATGAACAAGGGTAGCCTACAACCTGTGGCTAGATCGAATTCGTTTATTCATTACATGAAAATATAGTGTGTATGATAAGATGGTTCAATGGAAATTCGTTAACAAAAAATGTTAGCTAACTAATGCTATCTCAAAGATAGTATTAGTTCGCCTCAAAAGATATATACCATAATGCACTCCTTTTTCCTAAAATATTTTTGCATAAATGGTCCATCGCCTCTATAAGAGGCCAAATAATACTTCCAACCAAAAAGTTAGGATTAACTTTCGATTAAAAATAAAATGGAAATTGGAAAATTCTATGAATGTGTGAAAAGTGTGTTTAAAATGGTTAATATGTATTAATTTACGTGCATAAATTAATATGACTAGAGAAAATCGATTACTAATAGTCTCTGCAGTCAGAAGAGAAAGGATTAATAAGTAAGGATGAGCTAAATAACATTAAAATAGGTAAGGATGAGCTAATTTTTTTAATCATGTCCTATTTAGTCATATTCCAATAAAACCCCATGAGACTTGGCCCATTGTGGCCACTATATAATATAGCAAAACCTTTGGAGATTTACTTTTGAAGGGGATTTTTCCTTCATCATATTTCCCTACTTGCAATGATATGTCCAAACCTATGTATAGGTTTTACCTTTTTCTATGTTAATATGGTCGTAGAAACTATTTCTTAGATGAATTTGTATATGGATTTTTATGAATGGGTAGGATTGGAAGATAAATGCGATGGGATTGGAAGATAACATGGAATGGCATTGGGTCATTCTGATGTGTGCTAAAATATTTTGTGATTGGGTCATTCTGATGTGCGCTAAAATATTTTGTGAAGGCTTTACTATTTTAGGAGACTCTAATATCTTTTAAAACTTTTCCTTTTACTCTCAAGACCATTAATTCCACTATGTTCAATGGATCTTCTTGAATTGTAGCACTTAAACAACATCAAGGTGATTCTCATTGGTTGAGGGGGAAACAAATCAAGTGCATGTCTTTGCATTCAAATACAATTTTCTTAACATAAACAATAAGAACCTCGAATCTTGGTTTTCTCTTTGAATAATGAAAGGAGTATCCAATTAACATTTAATCTTAACATTTTAGAATTTAATGAGCATAATTTCGTCATTAAATAAGGTTATAAATTTTAATTACCTATTTTTTATAACAACAAATTTCTTTGTCAATATGTATTTATGATATTTAGAAAAATTTCCAAAATGCTAATATGGGATCTGTAAAATAACAGATTCCCTAGATGCATGAAATAACTTTCTCCATCTTCATTTGGTACATCATGATTGAACCAATTCTCACTTTAACATCACGTCCCACCCCATATGCTCCCCCTCAACTCTTCATTTATCCACCTCAACAATCCTTGCTTTGTCTCTCACACACACTACATTGTCAGCCATTAGACGTGCATTCGAGATGAGAAAGCATCTAGGAGAATCTAAACCAATTGTCTCCTATGCTTTGTGAAGTAACTTACTAATATATCCCTATCATTGATATTGAGAAAATCAAATGAATAAGACTAAATTGTATGTTTCATAGAAAAAGATTGAGGTTCATTCTTCCCATCATTCATTCATTCAATTTCCTTGATCTATCTTCCTAAGTTCACATTCCTTGTTAGTTCAACCATGTTATGAACATAGTTGTTAGTTCAACCATGTTATGAACATAGTAATAGATTGATGATGAATTGAGAAGGTGGTTTCAAAGGAATCAATGATGGCAATCTCTCCTATGAACATGTATTCCCCATTCATCATGCATTCATATCCTCCATCCATCATTATTAGTTATACTTGCAATTCGATTTATGGTATTGTACACTATTGTAATAAATCCTCAAGGCATCTATTTTTGCATCCCTGAGCTTTGTATTTTAAAAATATTACTTCGTTTTATGATTTTTGAAGATGCAAAAAGGATGTTGTAGGTGGTATCATTTTTTGCATCTCATTTGCATCATTTCCATATGTTGCTTTGCATCATTTTTTTTGGTGTCTATTGTGCCTCTTTTTTTGGTTTGTGCTTCTTTTTACATTGTTATTGTGTCTTCCTCACACCTCAACTACCTTGCTTTGCATCCTATTCTGTTTCACAAATAGGGTGCAAAGATGGCTCAAAATGACACAAAGATGGATGCAAAAGGATACAAAAAAAACAAAGAAAGTTGTAAAAAAAGAAAATGCATCTCATTTGTAAGGTCGATCATTCCATTTTTTCTAGCTTGTGTCCCATTGCCTCCCATTGTATTATTTGTGCATCTAGTTTGTATCCATATGCTCATTACATATTCAAACTTTTGACTTGTTAGTTACTATCCTAGTGACTTAACCAATATCCTAGTACTAAAATTTCTAAGTGATAGGATAACTGTGAATTTTATCACTTATATATATATTTATTAAATGTTACCATCGTTTACTGAATTTTGATTTGTATTCAACTTTTAAGTTTAAATTCCTAGTGTTAATATTGAAAGAGAGACTCCCATCACAAAACACTTGGTAATGGACTATGACTTAAGACCTTACATAAGAAGCACATTGACATAGATAAACAACACAGATAAACAATGTAATGATACACATAAGTGATACACCAATCACATAAGAGGAACTCTCTCTCTCTCTATCTCACACACACACACATAAGTAATGCACCTAACATAAACAATGTAATCATGCACATAAACAACACACTCATGCACATAAGATGTACACTTAACATAAGTGGTGCATTCATGCACATAAGAAATGCGTAAATGCACATAAGAGACACACCAACCACATACAATCATGTACACAATCACCATTCCTAACATAAGTGACACACTCACACACATAAGCAACACACCTACCTTAAATATAACACACACACACACCCACTTAATCAACATTGTGTGTGTGTGTGTGTTGCTTATGTGTGTGTGAGTGCATCTTTCATGTGGGTGAGTGCATCTCTTATGTGTATGTGAGTGACATATTGATACATAAACAATGCTTAGGTGCATGATGACATTAGTGTCTCCCTTAATATGTGCATGAGTGCATCACTTAGATGTAAATGTGTTTATTATGTGTGCATAAGTGTGTTGCTCATATGTGTGAGAGTGTTTTTTTTATATGTATTTAAGGAACATGTCACACATAATTGACACACTCATAAATATAAGTGATGCCCTCATATATTAGAGACAAACTTAAACATTTGACCCATGCACCCACACACACTCACATAAGTGACACACTCACACACATAAGCGACACAATCCCTGGGTAGAGATATATGGTGTTATTGCAAACTATTTCCCAAGTCTAGTGACACAGTCTTTGAAAAGAGATATATGGTGTTACTATAATCTATTTTCCAAACCCCTAAAAAGAGAACAATGCATTTATTTATCACAAAATACAATAGAAATGAAAAAACAAAAAGGTGAAAAGACTAGAAGCTAGAATGCCAAGAGTTAGGTATGCCAAGTTGGAAAAGAGACAATCAAATTTTTAGGACCATAAATCCTACATATGAAGTCATATTTAGGTTCATGATAGCTCATTCAAAATATTGGAATTAGTAGAACATCATGATATAAAATGTAAATAAAAAAAATATGCAAAAATGAATTTAAAAAGTTAGTTACTCATTTATTTATTTATTTTTCATATTTTAGTTATTCATATATTAATTAGTATACAAAAAAGTGCATTCTTGCTAAGTTATTTGTCAAACCTCTGAAGACTCTACCTATATTTGTTTTCAATATTAATAAATTTGTTCATAATATCAATATATCTATGTAGCCTATGTGATTTGGATATAACAATAGGAAAAAAATAAAAATAAAAATTATTTTCTATATATCTGCATTCCTACATTTCATGTGCAGAATGCAGAAACACTTGTTTCTTGGTATCCCCATGGTCGATTCCCAACATTCCCACACCATCACATTCAGTGTGGAGTGTAGAGCCAAGTTTCTAAGTTTTTCTTCCCTTATATGAATTTCTACAATTTTGCAATGTGCATGTGGAATGCAAAAAACTAAGATTCTTGTTGATCTTTCTCCCCCATGGCCAAGTCATTGTTTTCCTTCATCACCACATCTAGTGTAGAGTGTAGAGTCAATTTTTAATTTGTTCTTCCCCTATTTGTTTTTCCACATTGTCGCATTTTGCATGTGGAATGAAGAATGTGGTCATCTTGCTCTTTCTTCTCATGGTCGATCCCCACTTTCCCACATTGTCGTATCTACTACAATGTGTGGGGATGATTTTTTAATTTGTTCTTCCCTTATCTGTAATTCCACATTTCCATATCCCACATGTGGAATGAAAAATGTGATATTGATTCTCTTACTCATCATGGATGAGTCCCCACAATCCTGGATCACCGCATCTAGCATGGAGTGTGGAGCCAAGTTCCCAAGTTGTTCTTTCCTCTTGATATTGATGGCATATGTAATTACATTAAAATACCTAATTTCTTCCCTAGGGTTCCATGTTTGATTTCTAAATATTCATAAAATCCTCCACTAGATTGTCTTGAGTCATGTTTTCCTAATTAACCTCTAAGTCGTAAGGCTCAAATTTTATATCTTTAATGGTTAGTTTGTTTGAAAGATGGTTAGATTTGCACCTAACATGGAAATGGATAGTCATTGTAATTTGATTAACGGAAAGAAGTATGGAATCCCATCTAATGGTCAACATCTAGTGGCATGACAAATTTTCTAGTCTAGTTCCATTCAATGGGCACTTAAAATCATTGACTAGGTGTCGACGGGGAAAAATTCCCATCACCTTTGCAAAGGGTTTACCTTTTTCTATGTTATGGTCATAGATACTATTTCATAGATGAATTTGTATATGGATGTTTATGAATGGGTAGGATGGGAAGAGAAATACGATGGGATTGGTTCTTTAATATGATTGGAAGATAATGATGGGATAAGATTGAGTCATTCTGATGTGGGTTAAACTATTTTGTGAAGGCCTTACTATAGCAGAGTTTAATATATTTTAAAATTTTCCTTTTACATTTAATACCATTAATTCCAAAATTCTCATTGGATATTCTTAAATTGTAAGACTTAAACAACATTAAGGTCGCTCTCATTGTTTGACTTTTCAAATTGATGCATTCCGCCTCGATATTGTACACAATAAACTATTGGACCAAGTTTATGCCCACAGAGTGCACAACTAAAAACTAACGACATTAACAAAAATTTAACAGCTTAAAGAATGCCAAGAGAAATTACATTTACATGAAAATCGAAACAAGAGACATTAGTAGTTATAGGGATTGAAAAAATAATTTATTAACCAAACAAAATCTTGGTCTCGCACAGTGTCATTACATTTCATCCAATTTGGCATAGTTTTCCTTCAAACTTAATGACAAGAAGCATGCCACTATTTCATGTTGTTCCTCCAAAAACTGTGTCCCTTCTCTTCTCTCTCATTTCTCATTCTTTGTTTCCTCTATTTTGTATTCTTCCTGTGTGAATTGAATATGAACCCCCTCTATTTCATTTTCTTTCTCCTTTATCCTCTCATTCCTTGGTAGCTGAACCATTCTGACCATCCATTCCTCCAACAATTTCTTGTTTTTCCCCAATCTGGATGTGTTGGAACACTTGGAAATTACAATCGATCTAAAATTCTCAACCATTTTCCTCTTACATTTGTTCTCCATATTCCACAAAAATACTCCCAAGACACATGGAGTATACCACATGGAATATGTGCACCCCTAGGATTTTAAAACTTCACAGTGCTGCAATAGCTAGGATTTCCCATAGTTTTGCAAGAACATCTTCACAATGTTGTAGCCACTGGGATTGTGGCATGGTATAGAAACAACTGGGATTTCTCATGGTGTTGTAGCAACTGAAATTTAGCACCATGTTGCAGCAACTAGAATATCATCACTTTATGTGTTGCATCAACTAGAGTTACAACACTTATTTCACCCTACATTTTCTAACTTGAAATTGAAATGTTTTTGGTTGATGCGAATTTCTTGAGGCCAAAGTTGCTCCTGCATTAGACATACTTGGTAAGAGAAAATGAGCTCCAAATTGTGTGGACAAAATTTAAGATTCAACAGAGAATGATGATCCTCATACGCATGTCAATTCTTTTTTAGAAACCCACGATGCATCTTCGGAACCCTTGTTTCTACACTTAACTAGATACTTGTAATATTCATTATTTTGGTTCCTCTTGCCAACCCTCTTTGCCAAGATTTGCTCTGATTATTTGGCAGGTTTAACAGGTATATGTTTCTTCCATTCAGTCAGGTTACCTTATTCCTCATTCTCTTCTCCCTCATGAAACTTGTTCAAGTTGGCCACATTGAATATTGGAGAAATGTCAAAATCGTCTGGCAAGTCTAAATTATATGAGTAATTATAAATCGTTCTCAAAATTTGACACGGTCCAATATTCTGGTACTTTATTTTACTATACATACCACTGGAAAATATTTCTTTCCTCAAATGTGTCATTACAAGCTCTCCTTCTTCAAAAAAAAAAATTCCCCTTCGTAAATCTGCTCCTTGTTTATATTTGATATTGCTTTGTTGTAGCTTTATCTTAATATGCTCATGCATTTTTTATATGCTCTATGCAAACACACTTACATCAACACTGCTTTTGTCCTCAAGATTCAACAATTTAACCAAATAAACAACTCCCTTTCACAACCTTCCATAAACAATCTGAAATGGACTCTTTCCCACAAATCTGTTAATGAAATTGTAATAAGAAAATTCAACCTTTGCCAAGATCAAATCTTTTTTTCTTGGCTTCTCCCCACTCAAAATCCTTAGCAATTTTCTAAAACTTATGTTCACCACCTCGGTCTGTCCATATGTTTGAGGATGATATGCAAAACTATACAACAATTTGGAACCCATCTTTTTCCATGGTATCCTCCAAAAATTCCCAAGAAATCTTGTATCCATGTCAAAAGTGATACTTCTTGGTAGTCTATGTAACCTCACAATCTCTCGAAAAAATAAAAACACCACTTTAGTAGCATCAATGGTTTTCTTGCATGGTATGAAATGTGCCATCTTTGAAAATATGTCCACTACAACCATAAAAAAATCATGACCTCTCTACATTTTATGTGGTCCCAAAAAAAATTCCATACTTATATCTTCCCATGGTCTGTCAGTGTTAAGTACCTGAATAGATCTGAAGATAAATCTCAAAATAAACTCGCAATATCAATAAGAATAAACCAAACTATTCACCAAATATTCAACACAAGAATGTAGACAAAACCCCCGAGGTAGGGTAACACCATATATTAATCCTTAAGGAAGGATAATACTCCCTAAGCAATTCTTGATACATTCACAATATTCTTCACTATGTTCCAATACCTTCCTTACACTTCTGTATATAACATTTTATATCTTCTAGGAACATTCTAGAGATTACTAGAAAACCTATTCATTATATCTAACTACCATAGTGGCCCGTATTTAATAATATAGTGGACCTAGTCCACCTTACATTGAATGACTTCCACTAATAATACATAAAAACATTCCCATTGGGTACCTCCCTAGGTAGCCCATATTACCTCCCTAGGTATACTACATTCCACCCCCCTTCACATGTTTCATCCTCAAAACACGTGAAGAAACCATACAATATGACCGGATAAGAAATGTATCCAAATGGTACCAAGTACGACCATCCATCCATCCTAATGGAAGTTGAACATGATGTCCAACTACTACCTTACCATCCTAATCTTGATCTACATCATGTCGGGGTTTCCATGGGATTTGTTATGTATCCTGATGTCTTCCTATAGTGCTAGTATTCCTCCATGCACCTCTTGATCAATTTCCTTTCTGGTTCCTTATTGGTGCATAAATGTGTTGATGCTCACGCCCTTGCATTCATGACTATTGTTTCTCTATATGTTGTGGATGACGATATACAACAACTGTAGGAATTTGTTCTTTTTCTTTCAAATCAACAACACATTGTGCCTTTGAGTCACTGACCTCCTTAGCTTCTTTCTTGTGTCCTTCATGTGTTTTTCCTTAATCTCCTTCTATAAACTCTGCCTCTGATTCAACTTTGGAATAGGTAATAATTTCTTTGCTGGCCTCCATGGGACCATCTTTCTTACTAAGAGACACATCCTGCAAGGTTATTTTCTTTTTCTTATACCACAACTTCAAAAACTTATTTTTCACATTAATATTAATGGTACCCATTGATTCTATCCAAGGATATCCCAAAACAATATCCACTTCATCTATATCCATACCATAAAAATATGAATGCAACACATATTTTTCCATGGTGATCTTCAAATATTTAAAAATTTCAACATTTTCACCTTCAAATTGTGTGCTTTGAACATTCTTTGCAAAAACTTGCAATCTATTAACCAACTGAACATTGATAAAATTATGCAGGCAACTAAGGTTAATAGAAACGATGATATTTTCTTTATGAATACATCCATGAACCTGTAATATATAATTTCCACATGAAAATAAACCCTTGCTTCTTTCTTTACTCTTGGCATGAGACCATTTTTCTAAAACCACTTTTTCAAATTCTTCGTTAGAGAGTGCCATCATTTTTCTATAGTTAAGAGAATTCCACCAAATGGTTGCATCACCTTGTAAATTCAAACTAATCAACACTTTCCAATGCTCTTTACTGAATGAATTCCTATGTCTTATGACTTCTTCAATACTAGGGCCATCAGAATTTCCTATAAAAAAATCTTTCTTGGAATAAATCTTCAACAAAAATTAAACCTTAAAAATAACTTACTGTGCAAATCGCACAACTTTTCCTGGAAAAACCCTGAAAAATGACTAAATTTAAAATTCTCATAAATTTACTTCTCGGACTCTAGTCCGGTCGATTTGTTTTTCGAAATTAGGTATTTTTCTTAGAGGAATTCAAATATCCAGTTTTTTTGGCCAAAGTATGCTCAGAAAGTTTCATATATGAACTTGAAGTACACCACCCTCTTTTTTCCCTAGAAAACATTTGCAAAAAGAGCCAAACAATTATCCCCTTCTTTGGCAAAGGAAAGTGTTTTGATACCAATTGTTAAGTACCTGAATAGATTTTAAGATAAATCTCAAAATAAACTCACAATATCAACAAGAATAAACCAAATCATTCACCAAATATCCAACACAAGAATGTACACAAAACCCTTGAGGTAGGGTAACACCATATATTAATCCTTAAGGAAGGATAATACTCCCCAAGCAATGCTTTCTACATTCACAATATTCTTCTCTATGTTCCAATACATTCCTTACACTTCTTTATATATCATTCTATATCTTCTAGGAACATTCTAGAGAAGGATTCTTCTAGAAATCCTATTCATTATATTTAACTACCATAGTGGGTCGTATTTAATAATATAGTGGACCTAGTCCACCTTACATTGAATGGATTCCACTAATAATACATAACCAGATTCCCATTGGGTAACTCCCTAGCTACCCCATATTACCTCCTTAGGTATACTACATTGTAATATGGGGTACCTAGGGAGGTACCCAATATTACCTCCCTAGGTATACTTGTCACATACCCACTACCTAAATCGGATTTTTCTGGTTTTCCGCTGAATCAAAACCCCCGAATTACCTATGGAGGCCTAGCACGAGCTAGCTCTTTCTCTCTCCCCACTCCCCTATGATCGTGGGTCATGATCATAGTCCGAATAAACACAGTACCTCTTTCATACTTTGTGCCTCGGCGCTACAGTGATGTCGAGTCGTCTGACTTGGCAACCGCCGAACCCCAACAGGGCTAGCGATCGGCCAATGGGGACGAATCCCTACAAGGTTAGCAAATGGCTAATAGGAACAAATCTCAACAGGGATAGAGAACAGCCAATGAGAAATGGCCCCGTTGCACGGTTAAGTGGAATACAGGTGGCAGAGAGNGGTGGACTCTGGCCATCCAGATCTACTCGCTACTTACCCTAATGCGCATTCGCACCCTAGCGTAAAACTGGCATCTCTTCCTCACATCTGACGGTCGTTACGGACCCTGAGATTTCCCAAAGGAATATCATCCGTTCATCGGGACTTAGCCACATGTTATCGTCTCGACATTATGGGTCGGGATTTTTCAAGGCAAGATCCTGAGTTTTTGTCAGCGGAGCGCCCAAATCCCCGATCCCCGATTTCCCGAAATGGGTAATCTCTCAACATGTCACCTCCTTAAATCGGACGATCCACAACTTCTCCAGGGTTTCCACCATGGAAAGTACCGATCCCTTATCAACAGGAATCTCTATCTCGCGATTCTCGATTTCCCGAAATGGGAGATCTCACGATGCGTGGCCTCCGTTAATCAGATGGCTCAGATCTATCCCAGGGTGTCCACAATAGAAAGTCTCGATCTCTTGTCAACAGGAATCCCGATTCCGCGATTCCCGATTTCCAAAAATGGGAGATCTTACGACACGTGGTCTCCGTCAATCGGACGGCTTAGATCTATTCTAGGGTTTTTCACCCCTATACACTGGGGTGTTAACCCTTGGGTAACTTCTGACAGATCCAATGGCTGTCGGGTTTTTCATCCAAGATCCGATGACTTAGACAGATTCCTAATTTGCGGGCTCTCCCATGACTTCCTGAACATGGAAAGATCCATGGTCCGGATACTCTCATGGACCTTGGGGATCTACGGTCCTAAACTCTTCACTACCCATGAAGACACAGGAAAACAAAGTGGTAAGGCATTTAACGCCCTACTTCCTCCTACTAATCTAA
>SNQJ01S0072718.1:165710-181895 GCA_010110895.2 Picea sitchensis
TAGAAATAACACCAGGGGTCAAGCAACTGCTGAGAGGGGTGCCTGTTTCCACCCAAACGTAGGCTTAGCGACTCCCAATGGATTTACCACTAGCCACCCCTGAGCTGAGACCACGATGCTGTGAGACTGTGTCTCTGTCTGCCAGTGACCAGGAGCGAAGGTTACTCTCCTTCCTCTCTACTATCACTTACTCTGTGTATTGCCAGATTTCTCCCCTCACATCTTCCCCCAATCGCTTCTACCCCACGCCTTATTCTCTTGCGAGGTTGCATGTGGCGCGATTACCCTCACACTGGTCAGGTCTGATCGCTCTACGAATGGGCGGTTCACCTCCCATCCCTCATTAAGCCATCTACCTACCAGCCTGCGAGACATTTAATTTGAGGCCAGCGAGCCACTTTTGGTTCTCCGGGCCAGTGGAGTCCAAATACGGTATTAATTCTCGGTGGAATTTAATGCAACCTTTCTATGTTCCTTCCATTGCCATTGTGGTCTCTTTTTTTGCACATCCCCTCTCAGTAGTCCTGCAATAAAATTCATAAGGTTATTCACAGTTATTGACCTTTTCCACAAGGTCCATTTACATCACATACTCACATTTATGAGTTTTCCATAGTTCTTGGCCAGTCCAGTTATTTTTACAAACTGGGGGAAACAGGGTGTTACAATACTACACTCGGGTACCAGTAGTGGTGTATACAATCCATTGTTTTGACTCTTTCCTTTTGCTAATTGGAAAATTCTACAACACTCAACAAACTCCTTAATATCCTTTTTGATGTCAGGACAAAATTATCTTTCATTCACCAACGTTGTGGTTTTATCAATGCCAAAATGTCCACCCAAACATTCGTTATGAAACTCTATGAAAATATTTAACCGCAATGAACTCTGTCGAATGTACAAACTTTGAATCTTGAACAAGAAACCTTATTGGATGTGAAAATCCAAATATGTTTTCCTATCAATGCTCCAAGGCACTTTGCATGGTTTCCAAGCCTCCGTAAAATCTGTGTCTTCTACATACAACTCTTTCATACATTCCAAGCCAACAACTTCTACTAACAAAGTATTCAGTAGCATTATTCTTTGGCTCAATGCATTTGCAACTCTATTTGACATTCCAGACCTGTGTTTCAAAATAAACGAGTAACTTTGGAAAACTTTTACCCATTTGGAATGCTTTTGATTTAACTTACCTTGACTATTTAGGTATTGCAAGTCCTTATGGTCAGTAAATAAGACAAACTCCTTTGGTAGCAAGTAATGTTGCCATTTATTTAAAGCTTTCACAATCACATAAAATTATTGATCATAAACAAAGTATTTCTTCTTAACATCATTCAATTTATTGCTAAAGAATGCAATTGGTCTTCCTTCTTGGCTCAAAACTACTCCAATTGTTTATCCACTTGCATCACAATCCACTTGAAATACTTTATTAAAATCTAGAAGTGCTAAAACTAGTTGTTCAATTACTTTTGTCTTCAAGTCTTCAAATGACTTCATTGCTTTTGTTGTCCACTTGCAAATCCCCTTTTTCATTCACTCAGTAAGTGGTGCACAAATATCACTAAAATTTCTGATAAAATTTTTGTAGAAGCTTGCCAATCCATGGAAACTTCTCACATCAAACATACACTTAGGTGTCAGGCACTCCAAAATAGCCTTAAGCTTTTCAGAATCCATCTTCAAACCTTCCTTGGAAATCACAAATCCCAAGTACACTAACTCCTCTTTCAAAAATGTACATTTATTGAAGTTTATCAACGAGTTTTCTTCCTTCAACCACAATAACACCTTTATCACATGCTCCAAGTGTTATTCTTTGGTTTTACTGAAAATAAAAATGTCATCCAAGTATACAACAACAAACTTACACAAAAATGGTTTCAAAACTTCATTCATAACTCTCATGAATGTGTTGGGAGCATTAGTTAGCCCAAATAGCGTAACTAACCACTCAAATAGTCTATCTTCTATCTTTAACATTGTCTTCCATTCATCACCTTCTCTTATCCAAATCTGATGGTAAGCACTTTTCAAATCGATCTTTGAAAAGTACTTGGCCCCACTCAAACAGTCCATGAGGTCATCCATCCTTGTTAAAGGAAAATTGTACTTGATAGTAATCTTGTTAATAGCTCGTGAATTAGTGCACATTCTCCATTCATCTCCTTTCTTGGGTGTCAAAATTGTTGGTATAACACATGGACTCAAACTTTCTCTGATCAATCCTCAATTATGAACCTCTTGCACCTACTTATTTAATTTCTCACTCTTTTCTAGAGTCATCCTATAAGGATCTTTATTCGGTAAACTTGATCCTGGTATCAAATAAATCTAATGTGATATACTCCTCAAGGGAGGTAAACTTGTTGGTAAATAATATCCCACAATATCTTTAAATCCATTCAACAAAGATTGAATTTCAGGTGGCACAAAGCTCATCTTTCCACTCTCTAGGACTTTTCTTGGCATTAAGGCCAAACAAAAATGGGTCTTTTTTGTTCTCTCAAAAATTATTTGGCTGAACACATCATAATACAACTACTGCTACAAATATATTTTTTGTCATTTCCTTTATTTTCACTACCACTTGACTGAGTATCCACCATTGTCTCTAGTCTGTATTGTTGTCCATCATTTAAAAATTCATAGGTATTCTTCCTTCTATCATGGAAAACGTTTCTTTCAAACAGACACAGTATTCCAAGTAGTGTGTGACATGCATCCATATCCACTATGTCATCACACAATACCTGCTCACTAAAATTTCCAACCTAAAAAATCAATAAGCATTGCTCAGTCACATTCACTGGATGTCCTCTTTTCAACCATGAGACATTATATGGATTCATATGTGGAATGTTTTTCAATTTCAATTCATCCATTACTTATGTGGATACTAAATTTTATGTACTTCCACCATTGATGACAAGATGACAACACTTATCCTAAATTTTACATTTAGTTTTGAACACTCTCTTTCTCTATTGAGTTATTATGCTTCCTTTTCCTTAGGCTTTCTTAATATACTTCTAAACATCAATTTTTCTTGTTGTTTTTGTTGAAGTACTTCCACATTTCCACCAACAACTATTTTCTTGTCTACTTGGGTAACTTGTGTTCTGGCTTCACTTCTTCTTGTTGCATTCTTCCTCTCCAGACACTCTGATGATTTGTGACCCTCTACTCCACATATATAACATGTAATCACATACTTTCCTCTTCCAAAACCTTTTCCTCTTCCAGTGCCACTTCCTCTTTTTATACAGTTATTTTCCACATGATCACTTGATGGGCATCATCTAGGGGTTAGCAGTCTGAAACACTGAATTATACCACTTTTCCCCTGAGTTTGTAGTATCTTTTTTCCTAGTCATTGGTTGTCCCTTTATAGCCTATTACCATAAAGTGGTGGTCGCTTCTTTTCCTCATGCAAAGGGTGAATGATCTCTCCCTACAAGAATGCATGGCGTGACTAGGTCTGTTATTCCATAATTAGGATTTGTTTCATGAGATGAGATTAAACCATGGATTTTCCATGTTCGACCTCGAGAATCTTTTCATCTTGGGCATGGAGATATTATCCATATTAACCTTTGATATTATCTCTACTATCCTATAAATAATGGCGGTCTCTCATGGGAAAAGGGAGGAGAAAGAAGAAAGAAAACTCATTCTGAAAGATTGATTACAGAGCTTGGGAAAGGAATTTTTGAAAGGACTGCATCAACTTCTTTGGTTCTAAAGTATAATCCATTTGTTTTATTAATAGAACATTTACAAGATGTTTCCCTCTACTTGGATGTCTATGTAATTTCTATGTTTCCTTGTGGAGAATTAATGTTTTCATGTGTTATGATACATTATTAGATCTATCATTAATCTATACATGATTAGTTTGATCTTGTGAAAGGTTTTTGTGTCTCTATGTGTGTAGACATAAGATGGTAAGAGCAAAGGGAATATTCATGGAACCTAATAGCTAAGGAGCATGCAGGGACACCCGACGGATCACCGGGTAATCATTTCATTCCATCAACTTGTAGATTATTTTCGTGTATGAATTAGATATAGGAAAATCTACCATTTACATCTCTATTATGTCTTAGGACTAGGAAGAGCCTAAGGGAGTTAAGATGAGGGAGAGTCACCATCAAGGTTCAAGGAGGAAAGTGGAGGACAACTCAAAATCTAGTACGTGCATTCAAACTGATTTGAATTTTAGGGAGAGCGTTTCATTTTGATATTTTGAAAATATTGTAATTAAAGACCTTTTAATGTTTGGAGGCTTGACCCATTGTAGCAGAAGATTGTAATCGCATTAATTAGATGTAGGATTGTACAGATATTGACCATCGACTCGTATCTAGGTTGTAAATGCCCATTTATTGCAATAGGCTTAATAGGAGAACACATTTATTGTGATATGATAACACTAAGGTAGGATGGAGGGAAGGCTCGAGAAGCCCCTCATGTATAAATGTATGTAATCTATGCCCAAAGAGGTTGTTGAAGGTTGTTGAAGAATATTGTAATTGTTTAAGCATAGAGGGGCTTCCGCAGTGTAACATATTAGATATCATTTTTGGGATATCTAATATGTTGGACTGCAGAATCCCCTCTATGCTTAAATAATAAGAGTGAAGGGATCTCTAACAAGATAGTTCATAAGGCACAATACTTGCTAAGGTTTTTCAAATGGGATAGCAAGCTAAGTGGGCTCGATTGTGGGGAAAACTCCATAGTTAAGGACGCTTGAGCTAGAGGCATCTTGGGATGGGTAACCACCCGGGAAGTCCTGGTTACTAGGTGCAAGCCCCGAAAGTGATGATTGACGCTATGCAATTAATTTAGCTGATTTCAATCCCACTTCTTCACCCCTGTGAGCATCATCCGATGCAATGAGTGCTAAGTGGACTATTCAATCATGAGAATTATTGGTCAATTGCAACTAATACTCATGGATATGGGTCATAGATTAATGACTTACTGTATGCAATTAATCCCAAAAAATGATATCTAATATGTTTCACCGTGGAAGCCCCTCTATGCTTAAATAATAAGAGTGAAGGGATCTCTAACAAGATAGTTCATAAGGCACAATACTTGCTAAGGTTTTGCAAATGGGGTAGCAAGCTAAGTGGGCTTGATTGTGGGGAAAACTCCATAGTTAAGTGTGCTTGAGCCAGAGGCGTCTTGGGATGGGTGACCACCTGGGAAGTCCTGGTTACCAGGTTGAAGCCCTGGAAGTGATGATTGATGCTAGGCAATTAATTTTGTTCATTTCAATCCCACTTCTTCACCCCTATGAGCATCACCCAATGAAATGAGTGCTAAGTGGAATATTCAATCATGAGAATTATTAGTCAGTTGCAACCAATACTCATGGATATGGGTCATAGATTAATGACTTACTCTATGCAGTTAATCCCAAAAATGATATCTAATTGTAATTATTGCTGAAGTTTGTTGTTGAGAGCATAAGCTAAGAGCTACATGAACTCTTCTAAATGTTTTGTTGAGGTGATATAATAGAAGGATAATTTCTTCAAATCTTTGAGTTGTACATCTATGAGTTAATTGGGTAATGTTGTGTTGTTTTCTTTCTGTGTTTTGTATGCCTGTGTGTGCATTTATGGTTGGGTTAATGNCAATACTTGCTAAGGTTTTGCAAATGGGGTAGCAAGCTAAGTGGGCTTGATTGTGGGGAAAACTCCATAGTTAAGTGTGCTTGAGCCAGAGGCGTCTTGGGATGGGTGACCACCTGGGAAGTCCTGGTTACCAGGTTGAAGCCCTGGAAGTGATGATTGATGCTAGGCAATTAATTTTGTTCATTTCAATCCCACTTCTTCACCCCTATGAGCATCACCCAATGAAATGAGTGCTAAGTGGAATATTCAATCATGAGAATTATTAGTCAGTTGCAACCAATACTCATGGATATGGGTCATAGATTAATGACTTACTCTATGCAGTTAATCCCAAAAATGATATCTAATTGTAATTATTGCTGAAGTTTGTTGTTGAGAGCATAAGCTAAGAGCTACATGAACTCTTCTAAATGTTTTGTTGAGGTGATATAATAGAAGGATAATTTCTTCAAATCTTTGAGTTGTACATCTATGAGTTAATTGGGTAATGTTGTGTTGTTTTCTTTCTGTGTTTTGTATGCCTGTGTGTGCATTTATGGTTGGGTTAATGAACCCGTGAGGTTCTGTAAGTTTCAATTGTTTCTCTTCTGAAAACTTGGTGCAAGGAGTGCACAAGTGCCCATGCAAGGAGTGCGAAGGCGGGTTGTTTTCAGACTCAATAGCTCAGGGGAGATGGAGTGAATTGTGCAGAGTGAGTGAAAGGAGTGAAAATATACTCATTCAATTATAGAATCTTGGATAAGACCCGTGCAGTGCATGCACAGGGCCAACACTTAGTCAAGTGTTGAAACATTCTCAAGGAGGACGAACGAAAGGAGCGTGTAGGAGTTTTATAAGTCCCAAGCTCAGGGGAAGTAGCACTAAGCATGCACCCAAGCCTAAGTCCTTTGAAATTATCAAATCTCAATAAGGATAGCGAGATTCAACTTTCAAAAGGAAGAATTCCTTTTGTTTGGAGGACGAGCAAACGAGATTCATTCGGAGGAAGCCAAGATATTTTGTGACTGTCAGATCTTGAAAAGGTGCATGGGTGATAACCATTTATTGGCCCTTGACCAAGTTTTGGATATCCTTGGTCATTTTGACCATTTTGGGACGTCAACAGGCTGGTCGAAGGTGGAGCGCAAGTCGAAGCAGAGATCGCGAGATCTCGACCCCTTGTTTAGGGCTTTTTGGGTCTTGGGCTATGTAACGGGTATGGGGATGTCAACCCATGTGTTTACCCATGTTTAGGGTCCTTTATAATGTATAAATAGAAATCTAGGTGATGTAAGAAAGAAGAAGTTGAATCAGTTGTAAGCTGATGAGCTAAGTGCAAATAGTAGTTGGATCTATGTGATTAGATCTGTGCATAGTGTGTTGAGAACAAGTACAAGTGATTGTAAGAAAGGATTTGTGCTATAACCTAGCTTAGGGAAGGAGGACCTGGCAAAGTGTGCACAGATCTCCTATCATATGCGGAGTAGGATTTTGTGGCTCTGTGCATGTAGATGATTGACAGAAGACAATAAAGAGAAGAAGAGTTGGTGGACGTAGCCCTAGGGTAGGGGTGAACCACTTATATCCCGTGTTATGGTTTCTTGGTGCATTATGTTGTGATATTGTTCATAGGATTTATGCTTTGTGCTTACCTTCATGAATGTTTAGATACATCTGATATGATAGCTTAGTACTTAGCCATGTGAATGAATGCTAGATCTGATTTGCTTATATATGATAAGTTCTTGAATGTGTTAGATCTCATTGAATATTGCACTGCTTTGTAATTAGAGTTTTATCTGCACTGTGAATAAGGGTTAGATACTAATGAATGATAACTGCTAAGTGCTTTTCTAGGGTACTATAATCACAGATCCGTGTCCCAGCTAGGTTGTAGACATTGGAGTCCTACAACCAGCCCTACCTCTACCTTGGGTGAGACTTCATCTACTTCACAGGTGTTGTTGAAAGGGCTAGTAGTTAGGGTTTTGTTGGTATGTTGTTAAAGTGCTGAACCTTGGGTCTGCCCCTGTGCCAACAAATGGTTCTGTTGCTGGGACCTGAAACTTTGATCGTTGGGAACTGAGGAAAAGAGAAATTTGTGTGTGTATATCTATTGCCCTGGTGTGCAACATTCTACTTGACTTGCGAAGCTCTGTACTAAGAAAAGAAGAAGATCTGAAGAAAAGAGTAAGAGCTTAAAGCTTTGTGCTATGATAAAGGTAAGAACAGTGAAATTTTTTATTGAAAAGGTAAGATCTGAAATCTTTGTGCTCTATTAAAGATAGGTGGAATTTTTTTTTCGAAAGTATGGATCTAGGTATGTTTTATAAATTTTGTCCTAGTCTGAAAACTAGGGCACAAATAGAAGAAAGAAGGTTTGATATGAGTAGATCTGATACAACTATTGAAAGATATGTTACTCCTATGCATAGAAAGAATGTTTGGACTAACAAATGGATGCAGGACCCTAGAAATAATTTTTTGCAAGTTAGCTACTATGATCCTAGTGCGCAATACAGGAAATGTTGGGGATCATTTAAAAGAAAGAGAGGATGAACTCTTTGTTACAGTTGCAGAAGATCGGGACATATTGCTAAGGAATGCCCTGGTAGAAACCCTATTTGTCTTTGCTGTAAAGCTATGGACCATGCAGTTTTGGATTTCCCTAGAATGATTGCTAAAGTTGAAAAGATGAATATGAGACAAGAAAACCTTGAGGAGGGCCAAGAAACTAAGACCATGGCAGAACCCCAGAAATAATCAGAGACTATATTAATACAAATGAAAGAAACCATGAATGATCATAGAGATATCAACTTATCAAAGATCTTAAAAAAAAAAGAATGCATAGAAACAAGAATAGGAGACTTCAACATAGACTGTGTTCTGGATGAGGAAACACAGGTGAATATCATGACAGAAAGAACTTGGGAAATTTTGGAAAAGCCAGCTATGACTCCGTCATTGGGAGGAATAGGATTATTTAGAGGAAAGATAATAACCCTATGTGGAAGACTTACCGAGACATCTATGAGTACTCATGGAACTTCAACAGAGGGAGAATTTGAGGTTGTTAAATTTGTTAAGAACAATGCCCCATTTGCTATGTTACTAGGAAAAACCTGGATTGAGAAAGATCAGACCCGAAGAAAAGAAGAGGAAGCTTTAGAACAAAAAAATAAAGAATTAAAAGATTTCATGACTAGGAGAATAGCACACTTGATCAAAGAACATGAAAATAGGTCTAAGTTGTTCAGAGCCAGAGACTTGGATGTCGAAGTTGAAAGAACATAGGAATACTTGAAACACCTATCTGTGCAAGAGATTAGAACACCTACCCCATACAAAGAAGAAGTATTTCCATTGAACCCTAGGAAACATCATCAATAGCATGAAGTTACTATGCCAAGAGGAGATAAGAATCAGAACTGAAAAAGGAATACCGAGATGCAGATCACAAGGAATAAGGCTAGAAAACTCAACAATAAGAAAGAAAAACTAGAGAAATTACAGGAAGCTCCAGAGAAGACTTCGCAGAAGGAAGGTCTCCAGAATTTGAACTTCACCGGTATATCAGAACAACTCAGATTGGCACTTCTCCATGACAGAGAAATATAACCATTAGAAGGATTATGACCGTTAGACTGATGCTCCAGAATGGTTAGAACAACAATTATGATCAGAAATCTTGCCATTGGACCGTTAGGACTGCACCATAATGGACAGAACTGCATTGATGATGGATTTCTTGTCCATTGGAGGAAATTGTTGTGACATTGTCTATTTGTTCCATCGACTATTGCACCAAGAACACTTTTGCGAATTGTATCCAAGCCTACAAGAGAATCCATTGTTACAATGTTGTGTTTATTGCGACTTCTCCACTTGTTCTATTTCATTGAGTGGTTGTTCATCAACCTGAGTTATCCGACCTCAAGCGTGCATGTTGGACGAACTCAGCGCAGTAGAAAATTCAGTAGAGGAAATCGTAATCGATCTAATGGCTGAAAAGGTAATGTCTGCAGGGATTTAAGCTTCATCGATGAGAGGAGTGCAAGCCTCCTCATCTACTGCTCACAGATCTGGACCATCCTGAGTTGCAACTGAGAAATGCACCAAGCAACGTGATGACTTGGTGAATGTGAAGCTAATCCCATCAATCCTACCTGACTACATCCTGCCTTTAGCCGATACGGTGAGTCATGACAGTGTCCCAAGGGACTTTGATTACACTCTGATTACTGTGTACCTCCCGAAGGGGGTACGTGTAGTTAAAACATAGCTGAATAAGATCATGACATTGAATATCAATGACTTCAACCTAGGATATCACAATAACTATAGCATGCTCACCCCTCATAGGTATTTGACTAGGATGAAGGGGAGGAAGTTGAGGATAATATCCCAACCATGGACTATGGACCTTGCATAGTCTACTATTTTGAACGTAATGAAGACACCTCATTTTGGAAGGCCCTAGGAGGTTAACGCATGCATTAAGCTCTTGTTGTTGTGCTTCCATGGCGGTTATCTGTGGCTAGATAGACGCATAACCATCAACCCAATGATGATCCATCGGATCACTAGATTGAGCATGCAGGGACCAGACCCGCAAGAATTTTACCCAGGGAAGGTTGTAGATTGCGCCCTGGCATAGAATATTAAAGATACCTACTACGATGTAGAGAAGGGAAAGAGAGGCTACAAGATATCCTCCATCCAGAATGTCGCAGTGCGCCTCGCTTTCTAGGTGATTTCTAGTAAGCTAGTCCGGAAGAATAGACCCACGCAGGTCACAGGGTTTGTTGTTGACCTCGCAGGAAAATGCATGGAGGGGCTACAAATGAACTGGGCTAGCTACTTAGTTAACCAGTTAGAACAAGATTGTCATGAAGCTTAGGATTAGGGCTATGAATTCCATTTTAGTTGGTTCTTGATCCTCATCACGTTCATTGCTTGGGAGATGTCAGAAGGTGTGACCTTCCCTAAAATAGAGCCATCCAAACCCTTAGCCGCAAAGTTCACCACGCTCTGGCATTCGAGCGATATGGGAAAAAAATGGCAGTCAAACACGGTGTTCCACACCTATTACTTGTAGTTGAATAGGGCTATTGAATCTGTCCCTTATATGATGCCAACACCCTACACAGGTTCAGGCCATTTGTGAAGTTCCACGTAGACAAACATTTTATCTATATCACTACGCATAGAGACAAACAAAAGGAAGTACTACAAAGTTATTACAAGCTCACATAGGAGGAACTAGAAGAAATAACTAAGGAATGGCCTACATAGCTCCTTATTCCTATTGACCCCATAGAACTGTTTGACCCCAAATTAATCGGAAGTCCGATGGTCACTTGTGAAGAGTATGATACACCTGGCACTAGCAGAAGGAAGAAGAAGGAAGAAATGAAAGAACTAAGAAGTGCATCAGAAGAAACTGCTTCAGAATCACCTGGAGAAGGAGGCAATGATGAAGTAGATAAAGAAGAACACAATGGGGAAGAAGATAAGAAGAAGCAAGGCAAAGTAAGCCCGCCTCATAATCCCCCTGATGACACAGAGCCCTATAAGAAAAGAAAGGTTTCCCCCATGAAACCTACCTCGTGAAAGAAATCCAAAGCCAATAAATCACAGATGGAGACTGTACTCACAATGGATGACATCAAGCTAATCATCATTGCTATCTCAGATACCAAAAAATATCTTTTACAGCACAACGAAGAAAAATAGGAAACCATGTATGACAGAATTGAAGTAGAACAATGAGGGGTACATCAAGCCCTTCACTCCAGCCATGCAATGTCCACTGCACCCCCACCATCGCAAGAAACAAAATTGGCATATGAGCCTGCCCAACTCTGCAGATATGACCAAATCTCGCCTTTGTTGTGTGTAGGAAGAAAATAATAGCCCACAGTGGCCCTAAAGAAAGTACAGGAGGAAGCCATAGAGCAACATAGGGTTACGCAACAAGAGAAAGATGCCCTCTGAACAAAGTTCGAAGAAGAGAGAGCACAAATCCATTAAGAGAAAGAACAATGTCTCATGGAGTAGGCCAGAGTTAAAGAAGCAATCAACAAAGCACTTCGCTTTGTGATAGGCTTAGAACAAATGGAAGAAGACCCAGTAGAAATTCAAGTGGAAAATCTTGTTGAAGCCATTCAGTAGCTTCAACAGAGAATAGCATATCTAGAGCTACAAACAGTGCCAAGCACTCCACAAGACGTGCGAGACCAAAGAGAAGCCACTGCCCAAAGAACAGTTGAGAGAATCAAGGCATTAGCCTTGGAATGTAAATATCTTAGCAGTCAAAGTGCACAGAATTATGAGCATCTTACTAAGGACCCTGAACTAAATACACTGGAGTCACAACTCTAGGAGGCAAAACAACAAGCAACAATAGTACAAGCGCAGTTGAAAATCCTGTCAGTAGTTGAGAGGATCAAAAGATCCCAGGAATAGCACATGGCTCAGCAACAGGTCCATGCCATACAAAGCAAAGTCATGGAAGTGACTCAGAAGCTCTAGCCAGTCTAGGATGAAGCTTGCCAACTGTTTGAAGAGATTAAAGGATGAGGAGCATATCTGGAACAAGTAGTCACTGTAGTCGAACAATGCTTGGAAGGACCTGTGAATGCCACACTTATTCAGGATTTCACTGAGCAAGAGGCCTTGGCGAAGCAATAGGTTGAATAAGATCGATCCAAGCTCGAGGATTTTGAGGTAGAGTTACCTAGAGAAGAGTGACTCGGGATGAGTCACATGTGAGTGTTGGGGGCCTTTTGTCCCTTGACCAAGTTTTGGAGATCCTTGGTCATTTTGACCATTTTGGGACTTCAACAGGTTGGTTGAAGGTAGAGGGCAAGTCAAAGCAGAGATTGCGGGATCTCGACCCCTTGTTTAGGGATTTTTGGGTCTTGGGATATGTAACGAGTATGGGGATGTCGGCCCATGGGTTTACCCATGTTTAGGGCCCTTTGTAATGTATAAATAGAAAGCTAGGCGATGTAAGAAAGAAGCAGTTGAATCAGTTGTAAGTTGATATGCTAAGTGTGAATAGTAGTTGGATCTATATGATTAGCTCTGTGCATAGTGTGTTGAGAATGCGTACAAGTAATTGTAAGAAAGGCTTTGTGCTATAACCTAGCTCGGGGAAGGAGGATCTGGCGAAGTGCGCACAAATCTCCTGTCCTATGCAGAGTAGGATTTTGTGGCTCCGTGCATGTAGATGATTGACAGAAGACAATAAAGAGAAGAAGAGTTGGTGGATGTAGCCCCAGGCTGGGGGTGAACCACATATATCATGTGTTATGGTTTCTTTGTGCATTATGTTGTGATATTGTTCATAGGATTTATGCTTTGTGCTTACCTTCATGAATGTTTGGATACATCTAATATGATATCTTAGTGCTTAGCCATGTGAATGAATGCTAGATCTGATCTGCTTATTTGTTCTAAGTTCTTGAATGTGTTAGATCTCATTGAATACTGTGCTGCTATGTAATTAGGGTTTTATCTGTGTTGTGAATAAGGGTTAGATACTAATGAATGATAACTGCTAAGTTCTTTGCTAGGGTACTGTAATCATAGATATGTGTTCTAGCTAGGTTGTAGATAGTGGAGTCCTACAACAACCCCTACCTCTACCTCGGGTGAGACTTCATCTGCTTTGTAGGTATTGCCGAAAGGGCTGGTAGTTAGGGTTTTGTTGGTGAATTGTTGAAACGTTGAACCCTGGGTCTGCCCCTGTGCCAATACCATTGATGTCCTTTAGACTTCACGTATTAGGAATTTTTCGAGTGTGTCATGGAGGAGACAAGTTTTCTGAAATCCTGGGATATGAAATAAATATGGACTGCCCATTAGAGAGGACACATTTCCACATATAAGAGGTTATTTGGAAGTCCAATTATCCAGTGATTTGGAAATGTTGGAGTAAAAATGTGTGGAATTCCCAAAGATCTGAAGTTGTAGCATATCCTGATTGTTGGTGTCAGAGCCACGTGTCAACATATCTCAGAGTCTGGAGATCTGGCACTCCAGAGGAAATTGGGTGTAATCTAGATTGGGTCAAAAATCCATAAAGGCCCAAAGGATGGAGTAGATCCATACCATATGTTGGTTAGGACACGTCGACCATTGATTGACACCCTTCACTAGTTTTCTATTTCAACACTCCAGAGGATTAGAGGTGTTGTATTGTGAAAATCTTTGAAGCCCAGAGTGCAGAGTAAACGAAGATCGTTGATTGGAGGTGAACGAAAACTGTCCGATATGCCAATTTAGAGTTCAGCACTTCGGGATTATTGCATGTTGGAGTGGGTAGAACTCTCAAAGCATGGAGCCCCAAAAGCTTTGTAATATGTAGATCTCGACGAGTAGTGTGAGCCATTGATTTCCGCCATTGTTCGGTTGTTCACAAATTTGAAATTCGAGAGGATTTTTGGTTGTAGTTGTTGGAACTCACAAATCCCAAAGCTTTGAAGTGGCGGAGTTATTGCGGAATAAATAGATTAGCCCATGGTTTTGGCCCGAGGTCATGTGGGTTTCCCCATTGATGATATTTGACCCTCGCAAACATAAATTTGCGCACAGGGAAAGGGAAAAAGGCATGTGGTATATAGTTTTGAGGGTTCAGAGAGGACTCGAGAGAAAATTCATCTCTCTTGTAAGAGAGATCCTAGACTGGGAGGTCGCATGAACCCCTAAGAGTGTTGGGGGTTTGCATCAAGTGGTATCAAAGTGAGAATTGATCTCTATAAGAAAAGAGAAATTTGGAATTATGCCGCTAAGGAGATGCAAAGAGAGACCTGTAGTAAATACATCCATGGGAGAAGAGATGAGACAACTTCATGTGAGATTGGATGCCATGGAGACAACACAGAGAAGAGCACCTGAATATGATGACATCAATGAGGATGAAAGTGAAGATGTTGAAGTAGAAGAATTTGCAGGGGAACAAGCAGCAAGGGAACGACTGCTGAGAGCTGTTGTTAAAATGGGATCTAGAGCAAAGATGGAAGTCCCAATGTATGAAGGTAATTTGAATGTGGAAAAACTGCTTGAATGGATAAGTGATTTAGAAAATTACTTTGACTATGAGGAGATTGATGATGAGAAGAAGGAGAAGCATGCTGTGACTATATTGAAGGGACATGCAACACTATGGTGGGGCGAATTGCTAGCTCATAGAAGATGCAAAGGTAAGTCAAAAATTAAGAATTGGGATAGAATGGTAGCTAAGTTGAAGGCTAAGTTCATACCCAAGTATTACCAGGTGAATCTATTTAGGAAATTGCAGAACATGAGACATAAAGATTTGTTAGTGAAGGAGTACATTGAAGAGTTCTACAAGATGATCATAAGAGCAGGACATAGAGAGAATGATGAAGAAAAAGTTTCTAGGTATATTAATGGCATGAGATATGAAATCTAGGATGAGATTAGTATGATGACAATGAGAAATTTGGAATATTCTTATCAGGTGACCCTGAAAGAAGAAGAAAAGTTGGCAAGGAAACAGAGTCAACGGAACAGAGGAAAGAGTCCTAACAGAGGTAGAGGAATTGTTAGAGAAAAGTTCCAGAAGCCCAGAGGGGAAACTAGAAAGTATCACAGTCAGATTGAGAGAGGAGGAAGTTATATAAAAGGATACTATGGTGGAAGACCCTCTTTTCCCATAGGTAGAGGAAGAGGCAAAGGAGGATAATTGAAGTGTTATTCATGTGGAAAGACAGGGAAAATGTCTTGGGAATGTCAAGAAAAGAAAAATGCGGGAACTGGAGAAGCTCACATTTCTGAAGCGTAGAAGATGAATGTGGAGACAGAAATGAAGGAAAAGGTAGTAGAAGAAGGAAGGTCACTCATGATGAGTAAATTTCTCATAAATCTAGAGAAAGAATCCGGAGAACTAGTCCAGAGGAAAAATCTGTTCAAAACTTCTTGCAAGGCTAGAAATAGGGTATGCAGGGTGATTATAGATAGTGGGAGTATTGATAATTTAGTATCCACAGAGATGGTTGATCTGGATTTTATGAGCAGAACGAAATGAATATAGATTATTAATAGGTGCTTAACACAAAATAATAAAGATATTGTAAAACCAGGTTTCTATTCAATAACGAAATAAGATGAAACTGTAAAATTCATTGGAAACAAGCTTGCTGGAATGGTGGTGGCTTATCTCTGAGAAGAGATGTGACGGCAATGCGCATTTGCAAGAAGATGATTACAATGAGGATCTGAAGGCCTTTTTAAAATAAAGAGAAACGCAAAAATCCCTAGACATCCAAAAACCTAACCCTAGGAGATGAAGCGCCAAAAGTCATGTGGGCCCTGTTTGGGTAAGTTAGTACATCAAGTTTCCAGGGTCGTAACTTTTGCATACGATCTCTGTTTTAGGCATGTGATAGCCCATTGGAAATGTATCATCGAGGAGATTCATTTTGGGGGATCATGTAATGTCCCCCACCTCTTAGAGAGGCAATAAGGAGACTCAGTGTCCTGGGCACCCCCACTAGGTCATAGTCTCACACTG
>SNQJ01S0072719.1:6945-20745 GCA_010110895.2 Picea sitchensis
GCTCTTCAGAAATCCCCCTAGTGGCAACTCAAAACCTATGGACACAGGCTTGCTAGGGCATCCTATCATTCCCCCTAGAAATGGTCAAGTGGACAAGCATAAGATCCAAGCACCCGTTAGAAACAAAGGAATCAAATGCACATCTTCAAAGGTTTTGAGGATCAGAGTGACACATACCATGATACCCGGACTCATTACCTCATGGAGCAAGAACCATCTCTGATGCAGGACCAAGCCGAAGGTGATGGATGTTGTTGTTGCTGCTGACAAAGTGGAGGTGCTGAAAGGGAGAAAAGATGGGCCCTCCAGGGCCATGCTCAAGTCTGTTTGGCTCTTGGTATTCCATGTCTAGGACCTATGGGCCTCAAGACATAATCTCCTAGTTATCCCTAAAAGTGGGGGATAACAGGTCACAACCCGCCTAGGAACTGGATTTAACTTATAATCATCTCTAGTATAATTACAACCCTCCTCTCTTTCACTGACACGAAAATCTGAAAACTCATGCATATGAGTCAAGAACTTAATAACCTGTTTATCATCATCAAAAACTTGCCAATGATTCATGTTATCAGGAACTAAGGGTCTAAAAATTACTTCCACTGAAATATTCTCATCAATCAATGCATCTGAAAGATGAAGTGTGGAAGCAGCTACTACAAGTTCATCAGCCTTAGAATTTTGTTCCCTAGGAATGGCAATAAGGTTTAAAGCATCAAGATCACCAATGGAGTACCAAATTGCATTCCTATACCTTTTCAATCTTTCTGATTTGCAAGTAAAATTATTCGTTAGTTGTTGTATGACCAAGTCTGAGTCCCCCTTGATGTTTAAACATTTCACACCCATATCCTTGCAAGTTTCTAAACCAAGCAACAAGGCCTCATACTTAGCCACATTATTGGTTGCATTAAACTCCAATCTATAAGCAAATTTAAATATTTTACCATTTGGAGCTTGAAGAACAACTCCACCTTTTCCTGATCTAGAAAAGGGACCATCAAAATTCATATAGCATACTTTGTCAATTCTATCATCTTGAACATTTTTCTCTAAAGGCACAATAGAATTAGACAAAATGGCATAGTTACCAAGATCATCCCCACCATACTCCAATTCATTCTTAGGGCTTCTTGGGTCCTCAATATGATACCTTCTAAACACTTCCCTAGTCAACTTGAAAGTGTTCCCATGTGGAGTAGGGATGGTAGCATAAGATAAATCCATTTGTAGGTTACCACTCAAATCTACAGCTGCCTTTCTATTCAATAACATTCCCCAAGCATCCGAAACATCAATCACCACAATGTCCATTTCAAACATAATGTCCGAAAAGATTGCCAAATGTACTTGCAAACCTTTAATCAATCCATGCACTTCAATCGTTTTACTATCCATGGCACAAATGTTATGGTAAGGTCTAGATATTCTTAAATTTAACTGTTCCATTACCTTTTTAGTCATAACATTCGAGCTTGCCCCAGAATCTAGCATGCATTTGTGTAATACTTTGTCATTCACAAGTAAAGAAAGGTAGAAAGGTAGATTCTTCTCATTTCCCCTATCCCAATTCTGTAGAATAACTTATGCGTCTTGGTAAGCCACTGTTGGTTGCCTATCAACAAAACTCTGAGGAGGATCTTCTATGGCTTTAAGTAACTTCTCCCTTTGGGAAGGGATTTTCATAAGTTCCAACACTGGAACTAACATCTTAGCATTACTTATCCAACCACCTAAGTCAATATTCAAATCTGAGTTAATATGCACATTTGACTTAGGAGGAAATGGAGATACCTTGGGAACACTAGTTTGACCTTTATCTTGACCTTTATTTCCATTCCTTTGGTATGTAATGCCCCTATACTTAGCCATTTCTGCTACTTGGGGTGTGGGCTTAGGCCCAAATTTCTCTGTTGCTTTGTCAACAACATTATTCATAAAACTTGCACTATGTCCATGCTCAACATAATCCATCCGATCATACATGCCAACATTGTATTTCCTACTACACATGTTAACTTGTTCATTTCCTTGATTTCCATAATCATTATCATAACAACCCTCAAGGAAAACTGGACAAGTCACTTCCTCATGAAACTCACCACAAGGCCTACAATAAGGTATTGAGTGATGATCTACCAAGTTGGTGGATTCAAAAGGGTTAGGTGGCCTTTGCTCATGTTGTGGAGGAGGTCTCTTTGGCCACTTATCATTTGGCCTATTATGTTGTCTATTGTTCTGGGACCTTTCCATAGTAATCAATCTATTTTGCAAGGCATTAATTTGATTAGCATGATTTATCTCCATTTGTTTAATGAGTTGGGTCAACTTCTTAATTCCATCATTTGATGACTCTTGACCCTCAACCTTCTTCTTCTTTTCATCATTAACCTTTGAAGAAGAAACTCTTGTAAAACCAAGGATGTTAGATTTCCTAGCATCTTGCATATTCTTATCAATTTTGATAGCTATAGCTTGTGCTGCTTTTCAATTCTGAGGATCTTTGTCCCTTAAGGCATACCTCATTTCCCCCTCAAAAGCCTCCATATAATATATCAAGATTGCAACATCTGAGGGTTTTATATCATCGCCCAGACTCTTCACCAAACTATTAAACTTAGTATTGAATACTTCCATAGTTTCATTTTCATTCTTATGACTAGAAGTGAGGGCGGCTAACTGAAACCTATGTTCCTTTTGATCATCCCATCTCTTCCTAAATTCATCCAATATTGAATCAAGAGTGCTAAACTTAGCTGGATCAAAATCAATAAACCATTCAATAGCATCACCTTCTAGTGAATACACAAATAGGGTCATTTTTACATCTTCTTCATTATGACCTCTACAATATCTCTCAACACACATCTGGAAATTCAAGATGTGAGACTTGGCACTAATGACATTGTTTCCCTGAAAAGTAGGTAACTTATCAATGGCCTTTTCAGGGACTTGGTGAGGGGCACCTTGGATTGCTGCAAACTTCAAAGGCCTCGAAAACACACTCATGGTTGCATTAGGAGTATTAGTGGGATTATTAACAGTTTGTTGATTATTAGTTTGGAACAAGAATTGCATATCAGTGAGTGCTTCTTCTCCAAGGCTTTCAAGTAGCCTCCTAGGGGCAAGACAATTTATCCTACTCCTATAAACCTTTTCGGGTTCAGGAAAAATGTAAATCAAACCTTGTGCAACACTCCTAGTAATATACTTGACAGATTTGTTCAATGGAGTCGCCACTTGGAAATGAATCACACGAAATCAACCAATGCAAGTTCAAAGAATTTTAGGGACTAAATTTTTTTATTGTTTAGTTCTAAAAGAATAAGTTAAGTCGTTTTGACCAAGGATAAATGACTTATCCCCTGCAACAGCGCCAAAGATGTTGCCGTCCTTATACACACTTGCAAACGTGAGCTAAGTCCTGCTCACTTAGTGTGTCCTCAGAGGCACAATTGCCTAGGTTCAAAGTCCATGCTATCACTTTGACTTGAACCTCTTCTGTCTAGGCTAACTCCTAGGGAAGCCAAGGGGGGGTAGACCCTAGTTACTAGATGAGATTAACGTTTAAGTTCTAGGAGTTGGTTTTAATTAGTTAAAAGGATTGGGGAAAATCTAACCTATGATGTGAAGCAACAATGCGAGATGCAGCAATTAATATGAACAATCAAACCTTTTCCTAGGACAACTAAGACTAGTGCCTAAGATTGAGCAAGGGGTCAACTAAGTTAAAGGGAGATTGATTACAATAGATTTACAAAGTTGCAACAGTTTAAGTACAAGATAGATACAGAGATATAGTAAAGAATATCAAAGATTACAACAAGGCTAGACTAAGACAGAGACAATAGATACAAGATGTACAAAAACTAAAAAGTTGCTTGCATGTGCAGGGAATAAAGATACTCAAGATAATACAACCATCAACACATCAAGTCAAGCATGCTCACAATAGATCTTACTCTATTGGACTGCTTATCAGTGACACATAGATGATAATCACTCAAGACCCAGTCAAGAGAGTGCCTCCAGGAGGATGCACAACTTCTTGAGGGATCACACCACGAATGTAGGAACCACAATATAAATAAAATGCTTGAAAAGTAAAGTGTTCCGAAATAAAGATATAACAACTTAGACGATTAATCCACAACACATAAAATGAATTGCATATAAATGTAAATATGAGATCAATGTGCTTGCAAGTGTAAATATAAATTGCCGATAAGTTGTAGACCAAGGATTGATTAAGATGGTTAAGTGAGATTAAATCATTTCTAAGTGTCAACCCAATACTTTCCTCCCCCAATTACCAAATTATTGCTGGGTGCTTAAGAAGTAAGGCAACGAGGCCCACCCTAGCTCCACAGGTCAGCCCTAAGATAAGAGTACTCTCGGAAAAGGACGCTCTGCGTCACGAGATTGTCCCCGGCCTAATCACCTTTCCGTTGCCTTCCTCCGATCCCGTTTTAAATGGCGAAGATGGTTGGTAAAGGTGTTCTATTAAGTCTAATAAGTTATTAAACCTATGAGCTAAGTATTTTTAAAGTGATTGAGTGCTTAAAGCTTGCTCAAAAGTGCCAAATAGGCCCAAACCGAAATTGTAAGTTGAGTTTTTAAACAATGAAATTATTGCATTTAAAGTGTGAAGAACTGGAAATAACTTGCAGATATGAAAATGACGATTATTTAAGCCATTAAGATACCCATGTTTGCATGTATGTATTAAAGATAAATACTTGAGAAATAAATGACTTGCATGCAAAAAGATAACGAAAAAGCAAGAGATTCTATCTATGCCTCCATGGGCTCTAAGCTAGCATAGGTTGTGTGAGATCTATTCTAGATAATTTTAGTTTTAAGCATGCATGTAAGATACCACAATTAAGCTAGCTAGACTGAAAGAAAAACAGAAAGAAAACTAACTAAAACTTGGAAAGCAAACACTGAAATGAAGAGAATGCAAGCCACTTGGGTACCCTCCTTTGGGCTTGCTTACAATGCTTAGATTGAAAGAGAAGGAAGAGGATAGAGTTACCACTTTGAAAGGAGGTCCTTGGAGGTGTGTTGTGACTGAAAATGGGCAGCATGCACCCTTAACCTGGCGAGAACCTGCAAAAATCAACAAGCTATTGCTTGCTGATTTTGCTGCAACACACTCAAACAAAGTTAAGAATTTTTTTGTTTTGCAACGAAAATTTCCCACATACAAAAACCATAAATTATAATTGATTATATTGGCCTATCTAATGAGTTAGATACCAAAATCAGAATATGAATAAAACATAAAGATAATTAGAAAAGCTTGTAAAGTTTTAGTGAGTGACGAGGGTAGATCCTTGCTTAGATCTATCCCAACAACGCTCTTTGAGATGACCTACAAGCTTCAAATAAAATTTGAGACAAAGTAGATAATGAATTGTATTGACTAATAACACAACAAAGTTAGCATCATTAATAAATACAAGGCATATAGGCCAGCCACTATAAGTTAGCTAAACCTAGCTAAGGAAACAAAGTTTTACTCAAGCAAACTACCCAATAACACAATAATATTCAAAGAAAAGAGCAATATCACCTCATAAACAAATGGAGCATCCAGACAAGTCTTTTAGATCCACGATTCCTCCAAAGCTATTCTTTTATTATCAAGGGAAGAGGTGCAACAACAAAGTTGCTCCAAGCTCTTCAAGAACAAATGGGTGAAACAAAGTGACAATGAGAGAGAGAGAGAGATGGCAAGAATTTGGTAGCATAACAATACTCAGAAGAATGGTGAGGAATGAGTGAGGGAAGGCTTTCTTTTATAGCAAGAGAGGCCAAAGAGACCCCTCTTAGATCTTTGACAAATGTCAAAAATCCAACCAAAGAGACCTCCGATCAAGGAAAGCGTGAGGCTTTTAGGGTTTGAAGAGAATGGCAAGTGGGATGAGGTGTAGGGTGAGTTGAATGCAGAAGAGGGGCGCATTGGCCAAGGGAAGGCCCACACTTTGCTTTGAAAGCAAATTTCCCCTTTATTGGTTGATGTTTCCACTTTTTGCAGAGGATGGGGGCGCACTTTCCAATGAGGGCGCAAGCTTCAGGGGTGAATGTGGGTTGTGTGTGTATGGCACACTCCAAGAGTGATGTGGAGAGGCAAGGAGGGGCACACCTCATGAGGAGGGGCCCATAAGTTGGTTTAGAAGGAGTTATCCACTCACACATGGGAGAGGGGGGCGCATTCCCCAAGGGGGGCACAAACATTTAATGAGAGGGTGAGTTAAGGGGGTGTTTAAAGGTTAGGAAAGGGGGTTGGGTAGGTTAGGGAGTCTCTCTCAATCATTATCTACCCTTACTTTACCTCAATTGTTGATTAATTACAAAATTGACATTTTTCCCATGTCTTGGGTTAGCAATTAAAACTGCTTTTATCTGACTAAGACTCCTATGTGGACAAAACCCTAGCAAAACTTGTCCGACTGAGTTGAAACTTGGTCCAAGGGTATAAGGGGTCTCATTCCATTTCTTTTGAGCACAAATACCCCTATCAAAAGACCAGGGACCCAGTTTTTACAATTTTTATAAAAAAAAAATCAATTAATTAATTAATTAAATTTCTAGCCTTAGGAAATTTTAATTAATTTTAATTAATTAAAAAAACCTATCTAGACTTGACAGAATTCCGTGAAACGTTTTGAGCTGTCTTACATGGTCATTTACATCATTCCTAAACACTAGCTACCAGAGGGTGACTTCATTAGAACGCCTTTTACCACTTTGGAGGATTTATTAATAGTGGGAGTGAAAAACTCAAGGGAAATTAATAAGGCTGGTTAGGCCAAATTAATATCCCGAGGATAAAAAAACACTCAGTGAAAGGAACTCTCCTAATGAAGAAATCCTAAGGTAACTGACTTAACTATGATCCATGCAGACCTATTACATTATTAACCCACGCAGGGGTGCCGAAATTCCATTTACAAAAATGTGTGCTGGAGCAGAAATTGCCCCATAGAACCAAATAGTCTCTGACTTGTTTGCATCTGATGATGCATATCTTCATGGTACATGGAGTTGACCTCCTAGTTGAATAGGTGGTCAACACCATCATTAGAAGATCCTAGATTCTCAACATTCTTTTTCTTCTCTTCATAAGGTTGGGAAGAAGTTCCTCTAGTAAACCCAGGAATATTAGACTTCCTAGCTTCCCGCATGTTTTTGTTAATCCTCACAGCCATAACTTGTGCATCCTTAAGAGTGTGAGGATCCTTATCCCTTAGTGCATATCTCATCTTCCCCTCAAATGCTTCCATATAATATATCAATGTTGTAGTATCTGAAGGCAATATATCAGCAGGGAGACTTTTCACCAAGTCAGAAAATCTTTTGTTAAACTCATCCACAGTTTCATTTTCCCTTTTTTGGCTTGAACTAAGGGTAGCTAGTAAAAATCGGTTTTCTTTTTGGTCACCCCATCTTTTCTTGAATTCTGTCAGTATTTCATCTAGGGTGCCAAACTTGTTAGGATCAAACTCTGAAAACCACTTTGCAACATCCCCCTCTAAAGACTACACAAACAATGTCATCTTAACATCCTCTTCATTATGACCATTACAATACTTTAAGACACATAGATTAAAATTGAGGATGTGAGAGCGAACACTGACAACATTATTCCCCTGAAAACATGGCAACTTATCAATGGCCTTTTCAGGAACCGTGTGAGGAGCCCCTTGGATTGTTGCAAAATTCAAAGGCCTTGTTATCCCCCATTTTAGGGATAACTAAGGAGATTATGTCTCGAGGCCCATAGGTCCTAGACATGGAGTATCGAGAGCCAGGTCGACCTGAGCATGGCCTTGGAGGGCCTATCTTTTCTTCCTTTAAGTGCCTCCACTTTGTCAGCAACAACAACATCCATCACCTCATCTTGGTCCTGTAGCAGAGATGGATCTTGCTCCATCAGGTAATGAGTCCGGGTATCATGGTATGTGTCACTTTGATCCTCAAAACCTTTGAATATGTGCATCTAGTTCTTTTTGTTTCTAACAGGTGCTTGGATCTTATACTTATCCACTTGACCATGTCTGGGGGGAATGATAGGATGCCCTAGTAAGCTTGTGCCCATAGGTTTTGAGTTACCACTGGGGGGATTCATGAAAATTCATCGTCCGCTCCCGTCATACTTACTACTTTCCGTCTTACTTCCCGCTCATCCATCCCATTACATTGGTCCGGGCATTGGGTTGGCCAATCATTTAAGGTTTGCACCTTGCCTTGTGGGAAGAAGGGGCTAAAGGCCCAGAAGGTAAAAGGAGCTGGAAAAAGATAAAAGCCTAAGAAATAAAACCTCGAGATGCTTTGCCCAGAGATCCCCGAGAAAGCGGTAAAAAGCTTCTCAACAAGAAACAAGAGGGACCCATAAAAAATAATAAGACAAGACCTAGTCAGAGGATAAGGGGTCTCATTACGAGCCAACCTATTAGGTCCATGGGCACCTAGTGATATGACACTACTAGCACCTGGTTACCACGCCAGGGTAGTGGCTCTTGGTGGCATAGCCAAGAGAAAGGGGGTCTCATCACAAGCCAACCTTCTCATTTCCGCGAAAGTGCTTGCGGGTAACATTGCCACCACTGGTCACCACGCTAGGGCAGTGCCCCCTAATTAGCTTCTTGAGAGAAAAAACAATAAAGAAATAAGAATAAAAGGCATGAATGGGCTGGGAAATATTTGCATCCAAGACAGGTGCAACTCGCCTTCTACAAAGGCACCCACAGGTAAGCCATGCATTTCCTTGCTATCACTGCACCCCTTGTCAGGACATCCCTTATCAACCTCATCCATTAACATGACTTGGATTTGATTTCTTCGGGAAAAATCCCACATCCAGTGGACACTAGCCCAATAGGACGCCCTGTCACTTCCTCCAAACTTGCCTTGTAGATTTGTATAATGTCTTTGAGCACTTGACTGAGTAAAAGGGGTTTTATGCACATGTTTGATAAAATTGATGATTGGATGTGATTGACATTGCTATGATCTCCGTGACTTATGAGCCCATGGAGGGCATATTTGTTGATGTGCAGGATCATACCCGACGGACAAGTACCATATTGGACAGGTACACATGGGGAGATGATTAGTTCAGACGTCCATGGGGCTGAAGAGCCCACTAGATGGATGTTGAGACCCTAGCAGGGGGCAGAGACAGGACAGAGGGGTTTGCACCAAAGAAGAGGACGTTCCACAGAGGCAGCCTGGCAGAGCCTTACCTAGGGGGGTTGTGCCCTTTCCCACTGGGACGATGGCCTTGGAAGGCCCATGAAATCACCCAGGATGCCTATGACGTCATCCAACATTTATGGACGTTTTGGGAGGCAGTCATGGCAGTTGTGGCACGTGTGGCAGCTTGGAGAGGCCCAAGAAGGGCTAATGTTTTGCTCTAGGAGGCCAATGCTTCCCTAAAAAGGGCTAACGTCACCCTAGAAAGGGCATGACGTCTTTACTTTTGCTTGATTAGAGTTTAATTCATGACATTTAAAGTAAAACAATATTATTTTGTATTTTGGCCTTGTTGGCCTTTTGGTGACCTAAAATTTAATTAAGGTCATTTGCACTGTATAAGTGAGAGAGAAAAACTCTCTTTTCATTCATGATCTTTCACTCACTCTTAGTGAGGTCTGAAATTTGCACCCTTCTTTAGGGTTTTTGGCTGAAAATTGATGCGCACTTGTTGAAGGAGGTTATTTCTTGGCTATTTTGGCATTTTCTTGGTGGAAGGTTTACAACTAGGGTTTGGCTATATGAATGCTTGATAAATGTAAGTGAATTTCTGCAAATCCTTATTTATTTGAATGGTTCTAGTATCTTTTACTTGCATTTTAATGAAATTTGTTGAATTAAACCCTAGGTAGCAAACACATGTTGGTGTCCTTGTTTCATGTCCCTATTAAGTTGTGCTAAGAGCCATTTTTTTTTTGAAGATAAGTGCTAGAGCCTTGCCTTAGCAACACTCTACCATTCAATCTTTAAAGCTAACCATTTTATTCTTGTCATTGAGCTAAGGAAGGAGGAAAACGCACTAAGGCCTAGGGTTTCTACACCTTAGTGAGCTATTTTCCCCTAGGGTTTGATTGTTGAGGGCTTGTCTTAGCAACACTTCAACATTAAACCCTCTTGTCTCTAGCCCTATCACTATCATTTTGGCCCTTCAACATTTGCAGCTATTTTGACTCCATTTGCCCTAATAACGCACTGATCTAAGACTTCCTCTGTTGAGTACCTTGATCACACACAACTTCTAAATATTCTTGAACAATCATTAGCTACTTCTAACCCAAGCTTAGACTAACATTCACTAACCCTATTGCTGCTATTATCTACTTGTGTTATACTTATACGTTGCACCCTTTATTTATCTTTAAAAGCAATTGAGTGATTAGCTGAAGCGTTGCTTCTAAATGTTGTTATTGTTACATTGATGATAAATTGCCATTGCACATTGTGAAGTTTCTTCTTTAGCATTTATTGTGAAGTGATACCCTGTAATCATTGCTAGTTTACATCATTGATTTGCTTCATCAATATTGTCTATCAATTGTTTTATATCAGAAGTCCTTGATTATATGAAGTACTCACCAGCAAGTGATCCTACACATCTATGGTTTCCTTGTTGCTTTGTCTCGAGCAGGTACACTTTTTGGTTATTATTTATCTTTATTGGCTGATTAGCCGGGACTTTCTGATCGGTGGTGACTTGTGAGGGGGAAAATATTGCTTAGCCTTTTAAGCCTTTGCCTTCTCAAAACCTCAGGTCATCGGGGGCGTCTCCCCTGGGCCTACCACCCTAAACAGAAAGAGCTATCCTATCGAGGTGACAGTGGTAGGATAGTCTTAGTTTCGTTAGTTTGCCTTTCATTCACCTATCTTTTACTCCAACTACAAGATGCGCGATAACATGCCTCAAAAACAAACTCATGGTTGCATTAGGATTATTAGTGGGAGTATTAACAATTGATTGATTATTAGTTTGGAACAAGTATTGGATATCAGTGAGTGCTTCTTCTCTAAGACTTTCAAGTAGCCTCCTAGGAGCAAGGTGATTTAACCTCCTCCTATAAACCTTTTCAGGTTTAGGAAAAGAATAAATCACTCCTTGTGAAGTGCTCCTAGTAGTATACTTGACAAATTTGTTCAATGTAGTCGCCACTTAAAGAGAAAGCAAACAAAAACAACCAATCCAAGTTAAAAAAATTAGGGACTAAAGTTTATTACTTAGTTCTTAAAACATAAATTAATTAATTTAGGGATCTTGTGGAGGGCTTTCCACAAGTACAAATCCTGTGATAATAGGCCCAAATTACTTTCATGGGTTAAGTAGGATCTTATTTAACTAATTAAAACTATATACACTAATTATCTATTTGAACCTTTATTTAACATAGCACAGTTTGTACAAAGTATCATTGGACTAAAGAATAAAACGTTATCATAAAACAATGAGATTAGATACAAAACAATTCATAATCATAGCTTTATTCAGCGATACAAATGTTGTGTTTATGTACACAACAATACACTTTTCTCCTTCCATGCTCTTTACCATTCAATCATACCATGCTCTGAAGTATATATTACTTCACCTTTTTCTGTTCATTAGTTTGTCACATGATGTATTTTTTCTAAGCTTATCATTGCCGAGACTCTTGCTGGTATTTTTGGGTCAAAGAAAATCATTGATACTTCTTTTTGCATATACAATTCTTGGTTAGCAAGGTTGTTTGTTGAATTTTTGAAAGTGTGTAGCTACACATACAACCATAGGTTCCATTAATTACTAATGAATTGCAAACTATGTGTTCTCCAGGTCCTCCAATTTATTACTTTCTATGCTCCTCTATGGGGAGCAATTCTATTCAACGGTTTCACATACTTTCAAGTCAATCGCATGCTTAACAATGCCACTCGGGTATGTAAAGATCTACAAATGCACGAGGGTCTTCTAGTTTTTTTCCTTTTGAATCATTCACATGCATTAATACAACCATTGTATATGCCATTGAAAAAGCATAAAAATGAGATGGTATCTAAACCGAGTATTCTACAGATCAAAACCTACTTTGAAAATGCATGAAAATGCGATGTTTCTAAAGTTCTCACGTGAAAACCTAATTGCATTTTTCCCTAGATCTATTAATTTCAAGTTTTATCTTTGTTCTTTGGGCTGTTTATTATATTTATGTAAATCTGAAAAATACCATAAAACACATAAAAAGTCAGATTTACATAAGCTCAAGTCTTATTCTATTTCATTCGTAGAAGTTAATATAGACTTGACAAATATTCACAATTTAGAGGTGATCTTTCAAGTTTGATCTCAAATTCTAATTGTGAATTTTCCTTGGGTTGTTATTTTAATTTACATATCTTTTAATTAAGTAAATATTTAGCTAATTCAAGTAAATCCAATAGTAATACTCATAAAAGCATAAGTTGGATTTACCTCTTGATTCAAGTCTTTTTTATTTCATATTGATAATCTTTAATTTAGACTTGTTTCAATCATATTAGGATGTTTCTTAATTGGATATCTTTAAGTTCCCAATTAGTAATCCAATGCTAAAAGTTGGTTAATGTGCTTATCTACTCTTTTGGGGTTGATTTCTTGTTAATTACAAATCTGGAATTTGCATCTTAATACCGTAAATCAGATTTAATAATTGAGCAAGCCAAGTCATACCTTGGACTTGTCTTCACTTGAGCACAAATTGGAATTATTCTTAAGTTGACATATTTACATCAAGTTGTTTTTTACTTTAAGATTGCATATATTGTGTTTATCTTTGACTTGAAGTTGTCTTTAAGGCATAATTTGGATCTATTACAAGTTATTGCTTAACCTAAATTTATTTCTTCAAGGTTTTATCATTAAATTTGGGATATCAATCAATATCCTTGAAATTTACTCTTGCATATATAATAAATCAGATTTGAGTTTAGTACACATATATCTAATTTATTTTAGCATCTAAGTGGATTATTGTGATATGTGCTTGTTCTATTAATAGCTGATCATCTTAAAGCATTACATCACTAAGCTATTGGATCCTTTACATTTTATATGCCATGTTTTTTGTTGGATTCATTTGATTCATTGTTAAAGTAAATCTTTTATTTTCTTAGCTTAATCATAATTAAGAGTTACTTAGGCTGTCCTTAAAATCAATCATATATCAAAGGGATAGGCCCCTTGGCCTTCTTGAGAGCTGGCCAAAAATGAAGGGGAAGTTGTATTGAGGTGTGTTGCCGTCCTAATACACACTTGCTAACGTGAGCTAAGTCCGGCTCACTTAGTGTGTCCTTGGAGGCACAATGCCTAGGTTCTCAGTCCACACTGTCACCTTGACTGGAACCTCTTCCTTCTAGGCTTACTTCTAGGGAAGCCAAGGGGGGTAGTCCCTAGTTACTAGATTGATTTTAGTGTTTAAGGTTCTAGGAGTTAGTTTTAATTCGTTAAAGGCTAAGGGGGAAAACTAGCCTAAGATGCTAAGGCAGCAAATGCAAAGTGCAAGTCTAATCTAAATGTCGATCAACCCTTTCCCTAGGTCAACTAAGACTAGTGCCTAAGGTTGGGCAATGGGGTCAACTAAGTTTGAGGGTGGTTTATTACAAAAAATTTACAGATGAAATAAGTTAGACCACCCACAAACCCAAGGTTACAATAACTTACAAAAGAATGCTAAGTGTTACAACGATTACACCATATACAAATAAACAAGATAGGAAAGACACTTAAAATGTGAAAGATAGAAGATATTC
>SNQJ01S0072720.1:0-18848 GCA_010110895.2 Picea sitchensis
AGTCATGGATGCCTTTGCCCACAGAAACATGGGTAAATGTTGATCATGCTAAGTCATTCTGGACCATCCTTGATATATCAAAGTTCCCTCATGAAACCAATATCTCAGGAACCAGAAAAACATCAACACTCCCTCTGGAGCTGGAGGTGACTCCTCCTCTGTCTCTGCTCCCTCTGACACTGAAGGTAGCTCTTCCTCCTTATCTGGAGGTAACTCAATCTCTGTTCCCTCTGGATGTAGTATTGCCTCCCTCTCTGGGAGTGCCTCTACATACACTGGAACTGCTGCCATGCCTACTTCATCAACATGTCATGGCTCGACTCATGTATTGGGACTGCTACACCTGCTCCCTCTGAGTCTCATAATGTGTTTGCCTCCTCTACTAGATCTACCATAGTTGTGCTACAGTCAGTCTTGACTCGCTGTATCCAGGATCATTGGAACTGTCTCTGCTATCTGGCATGGTCTCGTCCTGGGAGGTACATTGCTCCTAGACACTTCTTGTCTCTAAGCATCATGTTTGGCAATGTCTCTCCTGGATATCATGTTGGAAGGTCTTTCCCTCCATATCTGCCTCCTGCGACCATCATTATGGCTCCTTCTCAGAGCTATTACCTGTGACCTTCCCGGAACAAGAAACAAGCACAACAAAAAGCATCTCCTAGAGGAGATCAATTTATCTTGTGCACAACTATATACATTGACCCTCCAAATAATATGTCTTCTACTTTGACCAACACACATCCATCATATACTCGATGTCATATGGCTACCAACACACATCCATCATATACTCGATGTCATACGACTACCCATGTTGATTTTCTAGTGTTAAATTGAAGAAACACAATTTTCCGCAAGTGGTAATTACTTCCAATGATATACGATATTACTTTAGTAAACACTAGAACATCACTAAGTAACTGGAAAGTGTTGTGTCTTTTTATAGTAATATTAGATTGATCCAAAAAAAAGATAAGTCTCTTTGAAAAATTAAATTTAAAATAAAATTAATTTTTGATTAATTTTTTATTTTTATAAATAGTTGTAGAATACTCCGTAACTACCCAAAGATTAATTTGGTTATAATCCATCCACATAGCATTTTACTTTGTTAAATGTTTCCTCCATAATTCATGGGATTCTTTGCATAAATATAGGTAGAAGAAAATATGAAGTACATTCCTCATATTTAGGTAATTATTTATTTTTACTAGAAATTACTGCCCACCATAATTTATGGAATGCTTTCTATAATTTAGGTGGGAGTAAAAAAAGTAAATATGTTGTACATAGAGATTTTAACAACCCCATAAATTTAACACTCTACTCTCATTTTCCTAGGCCCTCCTGTGAAGGATTCAAGCCCAGTCTAGCTCTGATACCATGTTGTTTTTCTTCATATGAGATATGATCAATATATTATTACAATGATGAGTGTTCCATATATAGGGAACATATGGTGACCATCCATGAAAGGATGCGTCCCTTGAATTATCAATAACTATTTATTATTATCATTTACTTATTATATATGATATTTAATAATCAATAATTATATTATTAATTATTATTCTAAGAGAATGTCTTCTCGATGTTGTCCAAACATCAACACTATCAGCGTGCAACAAGTTTGCCAAGTTGTTCAACAACTGCTTTGTGCTAAAAAAACCATAAGTGAGTCTAAGTGCCTTGTTCGATGAGTGTTGGTCTCTGTGTTTTTTTGGGTTGAAGTCTCAATGCGTTTTGATCCCAACTGGGATCATCATCTGGTCGGCTTTGAATTGGAGTTTTGATTGTTTTTTAGCAGGTGAATTATAGGTTTCCGGTTTTCATTAAGTTTCCAGCCTTCATCCTTGTTGACGTTATTTGGATGAAGTTCTATTTCAAGGTCTTCCATGATTTTCCTTTTTCCATAGTGATAAACCTTGGCAATGATTTTGGCGTCTTCCAAACAAACTAGGTGGCTTGTTTTTGAAGAGTGTTCTGCTAAGGTAGATTTGTGAGTTCTATTCCATTTTAGATTAGCGCTGTGTTCCTTGTTCTCTAGTTACCTCCAGTGTGAATTCCCCTAGTTATCTATCAAAATCACCTCTATTGGTGAATCTGTTGCATCTATAGATTGCTGCGATTCCAATTGTTAAGAAATAGAACACAAAAAGAAGACAAGAAAACTTGGTGGAAAAGGATTTATGCCATATTCAACATTTGTATTCATTTCTTGATGCCAATTTATAATACATGGATTTGACCACTTTTAGATCTAGATTTCACTAACAACTCATCAATGGATAATGACAACACCTCATCAATAGAGAAGGATGACAACTCATAAGAAGGTGGTCTTGGACTTTGTGATTGTCTTGGGATTCATAGTTTAATATTCCCCCCCTCAATCACGAGTCTGAATAATTATACCAATAAGGAAACAATGAACTAGTGCATAAATTGGTATCATCTTTAATCTTCAATCTGAAACTTATGAACTGAGCTTTGATGAAGATATGCCCGAGAAACCGCCAACATGGATGATGAATGGTTCATCTGAAATGAACTTTGAAACATAATATAATTTTGGAAGTGAATTGCTGCCATGTGTGAACATTCTCCTCATAATTGGTGAAAAAGTAGGATTACCATTCTGTTATTAGTGAACAAATAGGATCATTGAAGCTCTCTCTGAATTTAGATAGAATTAGGTGTCGAACAACATACCGATGAATAGTTGATTTGATTGTAGATAGCTTGTTGAGGAGACCAATTGCTATGCCCCCTTGTTAGGTGTAAGGTGAGAAAATTGTCGAAGGGATCCAAGCTTGAGCTTTTGGATTCTTCTATTCTTCAATGGTTCATCATTGTATGTGGTGGTTTTTGACCACTAATCGATTTCATCCATGTTTGTGTTGGTTTTGGTTGAACATCTAAGTTGCACTAAACGAGGAAACGTCTAGAAGTTTTTGAGATGGGTACAGTCAGAAACACGACTCTCACTATATCTCTATCTATATCTCTATCTATATCTCTATCTCTATCTCTATCTATATCTATATCTATATCTATATCTCTATCTCTATCTATATCTATATAAAAAATGGAAACGCCGGGGGAAACACCGTATATATCTATATCTATATCTCTATCTCTATCTCTATCTCTATCTCTATCTCTATCTCTATCTCTATCTATATCTCTATCTCTATCTCTATCTCTATCTCTATCTATATCTCTATCTCTATCTCTATCTCTATCTCTATCTCTATCTATATCTGTATCTGTATCTGTATCTGTATCTGTATCTGTATCTATATCTATATCTGTATCTGTATCTGCATATGCATGCAAATTGGGTGAGTTAAAGGGGGCCCACAACCTTCTTAGACGGCTGTACAAGCCCACGTTAAGCCAAAAACCGGCTGAAACACTGTCTGTATGGGTCGAAACCCAGTCAAAACGCCATCATCCGGACCGTACGGTGTTTCGTACTCGCGAAACGCCGTACGGTATGACCAACGACGTTTTGGTCGGGTTTCATAGCTGTTTTGGCGTTTCGTGTTGAGATTTGGGTACCTTGAAAAGTGGTCCCCTTTTGGTTGTGGGTCTTTAACCATAAGAGGGAAATATTTGACCCATTGTGCCTTATACTTATGTCTAATTTCACTTTGACATTTTCCTAAGTCAAAAGGGTGAAATTTGTCACTTGAGTGAAAAGTGACTATTAATTCACTTTGTGGGTGAATTGGGGGACACAAAGTGAACTATGGAAACTTAACCCAAAGTGGGTTTTGAGTTGAGATTCTTTTTGAGAGATCTCAACCATTGATTAGGGATGGCTTGGGATGATCCTAGCAATCCACTTTTTAGGTTTCCTTATGATTCCTTAAGAAGGGCGCATAGGGCATTTGGAGGCTCATTCACTTGTATGTTCACCAAGAGAGTTTGGAGAAGGGAAAGAGGATGAGAATGGAAGCATTGGGAGAGGAGAGCTTGGGCGCCATCTTTCATGGAGGGCTCATGGAGGCTTAGGTCCTCATTATTTGTTGGTATTGGTTATTGCTTGGAGGAGGGCGCATCACTAGCAGGTAATAGAAGGACTTGTGCTATCTCAGATCTGTTTGGCTCATGTTGAAGGAGACACACAAGAGCACATTTGTGTGGAAGGGATTCTTCATTGGACCAAGGAGGAAGTAGGGCGCATCACTTCAGTGGATAGAGCAACAAGGGAAGAGGGCGCATTAAGCTTGGGCACATTTCTCTTCTTGGAACTCTAAAGATTCTCGTGAGGAGTTGCTATTGTATCAAGTTCCATTGTATTGGCTTACTTGTTGTATTCACTACTTAAGATCATAATTATATATACTTTCATTCCAAATTGGTTTTCCCTGGGGGGTTTATCCAGGGTCATGTTGACCAAAAATACTTATGTTCATTTCATGCATGCTTAGAGTATAGATCAGCTTGTTAGAGTTGTAAAGATCAAGAGGAGTGTTATTTGTTTTGAGTATATTGCATGTGCTAACATTGGGGTGTGAAAACACTTGCAAGGGCACCTCAAAGAGCACTTAACCATAGAAATTATGAGCAGAAAGTTACTTGACTGTTTGTTGTCCGAAAACAACAACAAAAGACAAATTTGGAGATTGAAACTTAGAGCCAAATTTCAGGTCAAGGACAAACCTATTTTGGCAGCCTCATAGTACCTCGAATTTCTACATGGTATCAACGCCCTTGGTGGCAAGGACTTGCTGATTTTGGGAGCATACAGTTTGCAGTTTTGGGACAGTTTGTTAGCAGATTTTTGGACAGCTTGTTGGTGGAGTTTGTGGACAACTTGTGAGCAGATTTGTTGGACATCCTGTAGGACTGTTTTGGACTTGTGTTTTCAGCCTCTTTTCACACCTATTTGGATAGGAGTGAGGCTGATTTGGACAATCTCTTTTCACACCTGTGTGGACATGAGTGAGACTGTATTGGACAACCTCTTTTCACACTTGTGTTGTCAGAAGTGAGGTTGTAGTTTGACTGCCTCTTTTCACACTTGTGTTGGCAGGAGTTAGGCAGTACTCTTGTGCAGTGTTAGCATCAGTGTGAGCTTTAGTGGACAACCATGTCGGTGTCCCAGATGTGGGCAGAGGATAGGCTAGTCGGAGCTAGCAACTGGTCCCCTTGGAAGACCAGGATCATATTCGTCTTGGAGGATCTTGAACTATGGGAGATAGTTCAAGCTCCTGTGGTGATTCCTCCTGCACCTGCTCCTTCACCATTGTTGGATGCAGATTTTAGGAAGAAAAACACCAAGGTGAAAATGACTATTTGTGACGGGGTGAGAGATCACGTTATTCAACATTTGACTAGTAAAGACTATGCATTTGAGATGTGGGAGTCTTTATGCAAGCTTTACCAGAGTCCAAACCAGAACCGAAAGATGGTTCTGCAGGACAAGCTCAAGAGCATTCATATGCTCGATTCCGAGTTGGTTACATCATTCCTTGGCAGATTTACACAGTTTCGAGACGAGTTGGCCGCAATCATGGTGATTGTGGATCCCGACTTCTTGGTGAGGACAACTTTGAACAACTTTACCAAACCTTGGGGTTCATTTGTACGAGGCATTTTAGCTCGGGAGGTCATGCCTACCTGGGAGAGACTTTGGGACAACTTCGTATAGGAGGAGCTGAGATGCAACTCAGGATATTCAGGACAACAACCTATTTCAGAAGGTGACGAGGACCTTGCTCTGTGGACTAAGGGCAAGAAGAAGATCGATAGAGGTGCTAGACAAGGTCCCAAGGGAGGGGCCAAACCTCAACAGAGTGACAGTGGGAAAGAGAGAGACATGAGCATAGTGAGATGCTTTGCTTGTGGAGAGATGGGTCACTATGCACGACAGTCTCCCAAGAAGAAGAAGAAGCAACGAGATGGTACTGCAACGACAACAGAGGAGGAGGAGTTCGATGCTCAGTTTGCGAGAGAGTGTGCATTCGTCAATTGTTGTTTGTCAGTATAAACACCATCCAGTGGTAGGTGGGGAGACAGAGTTGAGGAGGACCTATTGACTTAGAGTATTGATTTAGAGGGAGCTCAGAATCAGTTTTCGAGGACACTATCTTCAAGGGTGACTGGTCCACCCGTGACAACTTTAGTTTTAGAGTTGTCGAGACAGAGGGTTGGTGCATGGGCTTTAGAGCATCAGAGATTGATGAGGAGGAGAAGCATGGCACCACAGAGGCTTGAGCCTCACTTGGCTATGGAGACGAGCAAATCAACTTCAGGTGGAAGTCACTTGGTGAGAGACCAAGTTGAGGATCTTGATGAGATACCAAGGTCCAAATACTCTTGGTGAGATGCCACGAGAGAGAGACTCTTGGTGAGATGCCAAGAGGGGAGACTCTTGGTGAGATGGCAAGAGATGTGATTCTTTGTGAGATGCCAAGAGTAGTGAACGTTGGTGAGATGCCATGAGATAGAAATCCTTGGTGAGATGCCAAGGTTGAGATCTTTGGTGTGATGCCAAGATCTAGTTGATCTTGGATAGGTGGAGATGCACTTCCATCTATAGTTCAAGCAGGTTGATTAGATCTGTGTCAGAGACCACTTGTGATTATCAAGGTACAACCATACTCACCGAGTATTTTCCAGCAGGAAACCATGTCCACTGCAGGGATGAGATTGGGGGTGAATGGCACTTTCCTCGACAAGAGGGAGTGTTGAGATTTGGGTACCTTGGAAAGTAGTCCCCTTGTCATTGTGGGTCTCTAACCTCAAGAGGGAAATATTTGACCCATTGTGCCTTATACTTTATGTCTAATTTCACTTTGACATTTTCCTAAGTCAAAAGGGTGAAATTTGTCACTTGAGTGAAAAGTGACTATTAATACACTTTGTGGGTGGATTGGGGGACATAAAGTGAACTATGGAAACTTAAGCCAAAGTGGGTTTTGAGTTGAGATTCTTTTTGAGAGATCTCAACCATTGATTAGGGATGGCTTGGGATGATCCTATCCATACACATTTTAGGTTTCCTTATGATTCCTTAAGATGGGCGCATGGGGCATTTGGAGGCTCATTCACTTGTATGTTCACCAAGAGAGTTTGGAGAAGGGCAAGAGGATGAGAATGGAAGCATTGGGAGAGGAGAGCTTGGGTGCCATCTTTCATGGAGGGCTCATGGAGGCTTAGGTCCTCATTATTTGTTGGTATTGGTTATTGGTTGGAGGAGGGCACACTTGTGGAGGAGGGCGCACCACTAGCAGGTAATAGAAGGACTTGTGCTATCTCATATCTGTTTGGCTCATGTTGAAGGAGACACACAAGAGCACATTTGTGTGGAAGGGATTCTTCATTGGACCAAGGAGGAAGGAAGGCAAATCACTTCAGTGGATAGAGCAACAAGGGAAGAGGGCGCACTAAGCTTGGGTGCATTTCTCTTCTTGAAACTCCAAAGCTTCTCGTGAGGAGTTGCTATTGTATCAGGTTCCATTGTATTAGCTTACTTGTTGTATTCACTACTTAAGATCATCATTATATATACTTTCATTCCAAACTAATTTTCCCCGAGGGTGTTTTATCCAGGGTCATGTTGACCAAAAATACTTGTGTTCATTTCATGCATGCTTAGAGTATAGATTAGCTTGTTAGAGTAGTAAAAATCAAGAGGAGTGTTATTTGTTTTGAGTATATTGCATGTGCTAACATTGGGGTATGAAAACACTTGCAAGGGCACCTCAAAAAAACACTTAACCATAAAAATTATGAGCAGAAAGTTACTTGATTGTTTTCTGTCCTAAAACAACAACAAAGGACAGTTTTGGAGATTGAAACTTAGAGCCAAATTTCAGGTCAAGGACAAACCATTTTTGGCAGTCTCATAGTACCTCGAATTTTTACATTTCGCCGAGTTTCGGGTACTGGTACGGGGGCTGCAAGGGCATTTCCTGCAACTTAGTTGAACACTAACAATTTTGAGAATATGCTCCCCCTTTGAAGGTGCTAGAGAATATCTTGTTGTTTTATCAATGTATCCCCCCCTTGAGTGTAGAGAGTACCATGTTTGACTAGTGATTGAAATCAAAAGATATTTAGAATTGGGCTCCAATCATGCCCAAAATTTTCATTTGAATTGTTGTTTGAAAGCCTTTTTCTTTTGTCATTTCTCCATGCAAATGAGTCTTTACTTGTGTTCGAATTAGATGGTAATACTTCTGTAAATTTTTGACTTGTTGATTCCATCACTAATAATTCATCCAACCATAATGAATTGTTTGCTTAACCTTCTTCTTTCAACATTTTTATGAGAGATGATTTGTCTTCCCACAATAAAGATAAGGATGGAGATCAAAACTCTATGTCTCCATATGACCAACTGTATGATAATATTGGCACTTATTATCAAGATTCTTAACTTCTTCATTAACTTTTGAAGTCTTTTTATCAAGAAATCCTGCACTCACGAACTAAACTAGTTTGGAGTAATTTGGGATATGACAGTGGTTGCCTTTGTTATATCCTAAGCCATGTCAATTTTTGTTGAATACCAATTTTTTCCAAGGTTTGACAATTATCTTGATAAGATAAGATAAGATAATTTTATTAATGTCCAACGAATGACCACAAAAGTAGGTCAATAACAACAAGTGTGAGTACAATGTGGGAGTGCAAGCACAACTCCTAGATAATGTTGAGAATAACATAAAGAAAGAAACGTAAAGTAGTACATCCTCAAAATGTAAAATGTATATAACCATGACAAAAGTACGATGATCCAAAATATAAGTATGTCCAACTCAAAAGTCCATAGAGAGAGAGAGAGAGAGAGAGAGAGAGAGAGAGAGGTCTGACAATGAGGATGTCAAGATCTCCTGGGTCTAATGGCCGAGGGCGAGGAGGGAGAACTGGGCATTGGCGAGGAGGGAGAACTGGGCATTGGCTCGCTGTCGGAGTCCTCAGGAACTATCAGGGGGTTCAGTTGTATGATCCTCGGGGGGATGTAGGAGTGGGGTATACTCCTAGTATCTGAGAATGAAAGAAAGAAACTTTGGATAGATCGCTGGTAGCTCATCTGAATATGGGAGGTAGTCTGATAGGCGGGAGGTGCCCTTCTCTGTATCCGTCTTGAGCTAATCCCTTTACCTCTCTGAGGATGCATGGAAAAGATCATTCTATAATTCTTGATGTTCTTCTTTTGTATCTTCAAATTCACATTTGTTGCTACTGCTATCACTTTGTGCATGTGCTCGTGGCTCATTTTCAATAAGACTTTCCTTCATCAATTCCATCTCATAACTTGGAAATGAATCATTAACCATCTTTTGTTGCCTCTGTATGCACCATCAGATCATGTGTATCACAAATAGCATTAACCTTTTGAATTAGGTCATCTGCATCACAAGTTGCATTAGTCTTTTGTATTAGATCCTTTGTGTCACAATTTGCATCAACCTTTTGTGTGAGGTCCTTTGTTTCACAAATAACATCTGTCATTTGCATTAAGTCATTTTTGGCACATGTGGCATCAACCGAGCTCTCAATTTGTTTCTCCTTTTTAATTAATTTTGTCTCAGGCGTTTCAATCGATTGATCCTTCATTTCAATTTGATTGTGAAGATCAATAACCCAATTATGCAATTCATGTTTGGAGTCCTGTAATTCCTTGATTTCTTGATTGGCGTTTTGTAAACGCTTTCCTCCTATTATCTCTTAGATTCTCCCTAGAGGAAAAGTCCCAACCTCTCCAAGGGGAAAACCTAAGGACATGGATAGGTAGGCCGCCCAGTGTCACCTCAACAACCTTTCCTTTGCAATTCTAGGCTAGGGTCACTAACCTAAGGGGGAATCCCGTATGGTCAAACTAAGTCCTATCATTGTAAATATGGAAGGGTGAGGACATGGACTAGTGTTGACTTGGATTTAACTTCTCTAGATGATTGATTCAAGGAAACAAGAGAAGACAATACCTGATAATGCTCGGAAAGTTTGTATTGCATCGCTTGCCATTCATAGTCTATCATTCATTGACATTCATCAACAACCTGAATACCAAACAATGAAGTATCTCTGAGTATTTATTTAGCTATTTCACATGTATCAAAGGTTTATTCATTAAATTCTATTTCTTCCATGATCATTCAAATGCAAGTGAACCAAAAATATCCTAGGAAAGACCCAAAAAGAGAAAGAAAAAGGCTTCCAGTCAAAAGGTGTTCCTTATGCTATAGCCCCCAAATATACCAACGATACTTATACATGAGATTTATATAGCCCCCATGTGCATGAGACTTATACCAACGATACTTTAGTTAATACTAGCATGCTAATTATGTCATTATTCGGTGTAATAAATCGGAGTATGACAACAAGGTGATTCATTGCAGGCCCACATTAATAGCATCAACATTATGAAATAAAGGATATCGACCCAATAAAAAAAATTGCAGAGAAGCAAACAATTTTCCTTGTATTACCTGTAGCGTTCATCATTTCAATGCGTTGTGACATAGTTCTACATCTTAACTTGATTCCTGAAATCATATACCTTGTGGATGATTATGATCCATATCGCAGAGATAATGAGATGACGCTAGGTTTCGCTAAGATTTCAATGCAATGGTTAGACTCCAATTTTTTTCAAGAAAAATCCCAACATTGGTCATTAAGGCAATGGGATGCGATTTCAACTATTGAATGGTCCAATCATATCTTGAATCTACCACACTGATTTTTGGAAAATGAAACCCTCATTGCAAAGTGACGACTTTACAAATTTAAGAGAATTAACCCCATGAAATTGACAGTGTTCCATAAATCCATATTTGTTGGTTTTGTCCAAAGAGGCGACTTTAATAATAACACAATATATGTAGAGGCTCAACAAATTATTTCAAAGGATTTGGGGATGGGTATGTGAATGATATGATCTTATTAATCCTCAAATGTGAACAAACTTAATCCATGGCTTGGCTTTTGTGAGGTCTAAATATTTTAGATCAAACTTTTAAAAACCCTAATACAATTGTGATTCTAATCCTGCAAAATCAATGGTCATAATAGAATATGGTTGATCTACATGTGCATTTTCAAAGGGGGTTAGGATTGACAAAATGGACGAGAGGAAATAAGAAAAATCCACGAACCCTCATACAACTGGAAAAGATGGACCACTAATGGATTGGCCAGCCTAACAAAAATTATTAAAAGATTTTGCAATAAGCTCAAATAAAATAAAAATAATAGTGACGAGAAAATTTTAAAAGGGTTTTGATTAGAAAAATTATGAAAGTTCCTTATTTATTCATTGGGTGATGGGGTTCACTTAGATTTGGTGAAAATCCTTTTAAAAAAATTTGTTGGAGATCCTCACACTAGTTGGTGAGCATGAGGATGATCCAAGCTACGACAAATTTATTGGAGAGTTCCTAAGGAGGGGATGATCGTCACTGGATCAAATGAAAGGGATTGCTTGAAATTTTAATTAAATTTCATATGGAAATGCCAAGTTCCACACATCAGCCTTTAGAAATATAAAATCTAAATAAAATAAACGAGGAACAAAATAGGCTATTGACCATACCTTGTCCAATTGAAATTCCCGCAACCCTTAATCAAGAAAATAACCATGATCTTACCGTCATTAAAATATAAGAAAATTTTCACCAAATAAAAAAAAACTTACACCACAATGCTTGAGCAAAGAACTTTCCTTATTCTCCAATCCATTTCGATTTACAAATGAGAGGCCTTCCCCTTTTATAGATGAAGAGGAAGCCCTAAAACATTTACAAAAAGACATGGGTAAAAACAATACCATGGGTAAAATCATTGAACCATGAGAAAAATAATATTTTAAATGTGCTCTTACAATAGAATAATGATTTTTCCCTTTGATAATGTCAAATCATAATAAAATAACTCTTTAAGTAGTTATTCCCCCTTTGAAAGGGTAAAAAATGGTCAAATGGTCCAAATACTTGGCTTTATTGATGAAATAAATCACATGCCAAATCAAAATTCTCCATTCCACTTAAGTTATGAATTTATTCATGTGCTCTAATAGGAAAGGTGGTGCTCCATGTGTCCAATGTTACTCCAATGTGTAATATCTACCTAGGATGATGGGTCTAGACTCTAGCCCCCTAGAAAATCACTAATTTATAGTTCCGAGTGACAATTTCATAGTAACATAACATTTTAATTTAATTTTGACAATTGCCTAAGTTTTCCCTAGGGAAACATTGTTAATAGTTTTAAATGAGTCCACTCCTAAGGAAAACCTGTATTTCCTAAGTTTTTTAGGTGGAGGATAGGCAATTAGCGAGATTATTGATGAAGGGAAAATGGGGAATGTTCATGTGATGACTCTCAAAGTTGTAGACATGTACATGCCACATTTTCTTAGTTTTTTTTTTTTATATCTCTAGCTTTATTTTAGCAAGGAAATTTTTTTAATAGTATCCTTGTAGAGGGAGATTTTACTAATTCGATTTACACACACTTCCCCTTTCTTTTCTTTGGTTTTTTCTAAGTGCTTTCCTGCTTTAGATAGATATTTTTCTCTGAGAACTTTGAAGGGGGGGGACCATAGTCAAGTAATTTGTACTTTATTTTGTTTCTTTGACTTTACTCTTCACCTCTTAGCCTTTGTGGCTTTATTTGATTTAAGCCTTTTTGATTTTGACCTTTCCTTTTGACATTTGAGTAATCATACATGACTGGATGCTATTATTTTAATGTGGATGGTGACAGATGATACTGTTGAATTTAAAGCAGTTGCAAGAACCATTCTTCTGGAGGATGGCAAAGACCCTAGCCGAGATCTAGGGCCCTCGAAGCACTCCTGGGGTTCTTGGTTTGGGACCAAACAGTCAGATCCATGGCAAAAGACCCTTGTGAGGGCCCCCAGTAGATGATTGGGGTTCTTGGTCTGGGACCAAGTAGTGAAGACCCTTATGAGGCCCCCCAATAGATGACTGGGGTTCTTGGTCTGGGACCAAGCAGTTAAAGTCCCTAGATATGTCTAGGGCCCCTGGACATGTTCCAGGGTACCCATGTTTGGGGCATGGGTTGATCCTTGGTCTTGCACCTTGGTGGATAAGACCCCAGATATGTTCTGGGGCAACCTGGTCCTTGATCAGGCAGTTGTTGGTGTATGACCCTCTTTGAAGGCGGGCATGGCCACATGAGGGATGTATCCCATATGCAGTGATGATAAAGTTAAAAAGGTCACCTTGAGAATTATGGACAAGCATTGCCACCAAGTAACCCCACCTAAACCCCCACACCAAATGACTTCCCTAATGATAAAGTCCTAGGAAACTAATTAAAATATGACTCATGCTGACCTATTACATTATTGTCCCACACAGGGGAGCAAACATTCCGATTACATAGAAAGACGTGTCGGGGGCAAAAAATGCCCAACTGAGCCATAAGTCTTCAAATTAAGTTGCATCATTAGGTACACAGCTTCATGATATATGACGTTGACACCTAGTCGAAATAGGTGGTCAACAGGAGGTACATAATTGTACGTCCGCGAGTCCACGAGTTTGCGTTGATGCAAAAGTGGCCAAGTGTTGAGACTCTTCGGACGAACTTATGAAGGGAAGAATTATGCATTTGTAAGTCCATGAGTCCATGTAGATGGAAAAATGACTAAGTCTTAAGGATTTGGGACAAACTTAAGAAGAGGAGGTACAAAATTGTATGTCTGTGAGTCCACGAGTCTGCATAGATGGAAAAGTGCCTAAGTGTTGATACTCTCCGGACAGACTTATGAAGGGAAGAATTATGCATTCGTATGTCCGCGAGTCCGTGAGTCTGCGTAGATGGAAAAATAATTAAGTGTTAAGGTTTTCAGACGGACTTAAGAAGAGGAGGTACATAATTATACGTTTGCGAGTCCACGAGTCCGCGCAGACGGAAAAGTGGTTATTATTATTTGCTATTTTGTTATTTGCTGCACCTCCTCCTTGCTTTCCCGATCTGGACTCCCTACAAGTTTTCTCCTGAATGTAGTCATCCCAAAGTCTCTCCCACTTGGGAAGTTTCTCTTTGGCACAAATGCCCATGATGAATGGTTCCCAAGCCTCGAAAAACCCATTCTAAGCAACATTTACTAACTCTGCATCCATGATTGTCTCTCCCACAGGTGTAAGTTGGTCACAGATCTGTGTGATCCTCATAAGGTAACTGGTTACATTGTCTGAGGTGGACATTCTGCATTCTCTGAGTTTGGTTTTGAGGATCATCTTTCGAGTCATATTGTCACTTTGAAAGAGTGACACAAGGGCATCAATCATCTCCTTAGATCTAGTCTTTTCTGCAACATGTGGGATCAGATGATCCTTGATGGCTTCAAGGATCACCCTCTGTGCCTTTATATCCTTCTTATCCCACGTTGCCTACACCGTTGGGTCTACCACTGCTGGCGTACCCCCTGAGGTCTGCGCTGGAGCTGGAGGAGGGTTGGTCACGACTTCCCATAAGTCTTGTTCCTTCAAGATCACTGAGATTCTTGCTTTCTAAGGCAAGAAGTTGGAAACCCCATCTAGTTGATCCTCAACCTTCACACTGGTTACTGACATGGCTGATCTGAGTTGTGTCCTTTAACCTGTTGAAGTAATCTACACTGAATGCAATAGATTTTCTTTTCTCTTAGAGCAAGAGCTCTAATACCATGTTAATTTTTCTAAAATCAGCTAACTAAGTGAACATATCATATTTAATTACTTTGCTGAAATTATTAACTCTTGCATGCAACAGAAAACGAGAAAAGCAATCACACAAAGTACACAATTATTTCTTCTCTTCTAGATCAGTTCATCATTCAAAATATTTTCAGAACTTACAAGAGCTCCCCTCACAGGGAAAATGTCTCTGAGAAAGAAAAAGCACAATCAAAATCTGCAAACCTGAAAATTATAGTGCCTCGATCTACGTGCTTGTTGATCATAGAGGTTGTTCGTACGACCTGTATGACTTGTTGTACGGATACAGACAAATCTAACTGTTGTAATAAATGCAGCTCACATGTGCTGCCTCAAAATATGCGCTACCTCGATTTCCATGCTGCCCCTAAATACATGTTGCTTAGAAATCCATGTTGCCTCGAAATATGTGTTGTACCCGTCCCTCTTCCTTGCCAATGCTGGGAAAATCAGATCGGATTTTTCTTCTCCTTCACCTCACGTGACTTGTGAAAATGAGTTCTCCTTGTGTCTTTTTCCTTTGCCCTTTCTGTCTTTTGTATTTTTGACTTGAGGCATTTACCTAATCTCAACGGTCAGATTAGATCGTGAGATCAACGACTCTCTTTTAATTAAATCATTAAGTGACTTTAACTTAGTCCCTTTATTAATTAAAAGTTACTTTAATAAGAAGACATTCACTTTATTAATAAATAAATAAAGTGAATTCTAGGAAAGGTATAGGATACATTTAATGATGATTTCTGCAAGTAGATGCCCTTACGGAAATACTAAGAGGGATTTTGCCCCTTGGTTATTGTACATGTGGCCTAGAAGTCCAAGTTTTGTACCATTTTTGACTAATTAATTGTTGAAGAGGGCCCTTTGCCCCTCCATAGGCTAGATTATGGGATTTTAGCTTAAAAATTTAATATTTTATTTTGAGGGAAGTTGAGCACCTCCTCTATAAATAGAGGTGCATTTCCTCTCATTTGAAAACAAGAACTTAAGGGAGAAATCCCTTAGGAGGTCTTAAATTTTCTGAAATTTGTTGGATTATCTTGGCCTTGTACTTATGCACACTTTTGGAGGATTGATCTAGTGGATGCTTTTTCTGGTTTTGGTGGATATTTCATGAAAATAAGGTTCCTTCATGCATAGCAAATTGGTATAGTAAGTGGTCTTTCCAAGTTGAAGTGTTTGTTCTTGGAATATCTTGTTGAATGCTCTATTAGATGGGTAATAGTTGCATGTTATCTTTGTCTCCTTGAATAATTTTGTGGAAACCCTAAGGAAGGATTAAGATTGTTTATCCCCTTCCCTTGTTTTGTCCATCTCAATTTTGTTGAAACATAAAGAGGTCATATTAGGGATTATGATGGTATATCCCGCTAACCTTGTCCTTGAGGTTGAAATCTAGGGTTTATGAGGGGATAAATTCTAGGGTTTGTTGTCCTTGAAGGTTAGTCCTGGGCTTATTATTGTATAGTCCCATGGTTTCGATCTTCAAGTCTTTCTATGCTTTTAGTTTCCTTTCAAGTTGTTACATTGACTCTATATGCCTAATGAAAAGACACTAATCTCCAGGCCTCCAAACACCTTTTTATTACCCCAAATCTTACCAAAATAATTTTTCTTGGACTCACTCTTTGCATCACCTTGAGCTTTATTCCCCCAAGTCCTAGCAATCTTAATCCAGGTAAACCCCCTTGAGCTAGAGAAGAGTTGGCTTGAAGTGAAAGAGGGTTGGTGAGGTGACAATGGCCTCCCTCTTGCTTACATTGGATCACACTTGAGCTTTCAGACTTTATCTCAATAAGTGCGAGTTTGTGTGATAACAAAGTGCATTGTAACTTTTTCTTTGTTTGAGATGTGTGCCGGCCATAAATTAGTAGTGTTACATGGGGACATGTTTTCAAGGGTAGGGGATGTGTTCCTTGCGCTCCCCATACTTGCGAGACATGGGTTCTCCAAGGGGGGACATTTCCCCACATCTCCTTTTGGGGAAGACACAAGGAGATGCAGTAGGGATTGTCCCCCTCAAAAAATGAGATGCTCCCATGGTCCATTTTGACTAAAGTCTGTCATTCCGAGGAGAAAACATAGAAAAAAGAAAAAAAAATAAAAATAAAAAAGAATGTAAAACTAATGCACAGGTAGATGAGGAGGGACCTGGTGAGGTGCACCTCGGGTTGGTTGGGGTGTTATTGAGTATTGTGGAGGAGCAAAGGATTTTGATTCAAATAGTGACATTCCCATGGTTGGTCCTTATTATTTCATGCAATAGTTGTATGTGGAGCTAGTAGGGCATTACCTTGAGCAGCGATGCTCATTTGTCATTTGACTTGTTCTTTGATAAGTTATCTTAAGACTTCAATCTATATCTTTTAAATTTTCTAAATATAATGAGAAATACAATGGTGATAAATGATTTGTGAGTCGGGATTATTATGTTGTTACATCATTACATGCATCATTTATGATTTGTTATGTTACATCTATTGACATATTTTTTTGGTGCATTGTTATGTATAAGATTTCAACGACTTATGTTTCAGTTTTCATATATTTTAATTTTAATTTTTTTGTATTTCAGGTGGGGTCCTCTATGTCAGAGACCCCAATGTCCCTTATGATGTTTATGTTTTCTAGAATTTGGGTGGTGCTTCAACATCCCTAGGATATATTTCCCCGCTCCCGCAACCCCCCATCAAGGAAACTTGGTGGGACATTGTAAATTGGATGAAGAAAAAGACCTGAATTATTTTTGCAAAACTACTTTACGTGGCCTTTGACCCTTGAAAAGACGCAAACTCTAATAAATAGATGTCTATAAGATCTACTTACTTCTGCTCCCCTTCGCTCCATACATATGCACAGCCACACAAAGACATATGAGGGCACAACGCCCTTAGACACACTTTGTTTCAAATGTCCAAATTGTGTCACCTGCCCATAGATTTCATTTGAAGTATATGATATTTTACTATGACATTTTATGAATATGCCAAGATGTTCCTGAAGTCTTTTGTCATCATTCTTATTTGCTAGTGAATTGTATAAAGTTCATTGCAGGAAGACATGCATCCAAAAGGGAGAAGAGTAGTTATTGGGAACATTCATGTGCTTTTCAACCCAAAACGTGGGGATATCAAATTAGGACAGGTAAATGACTTACGAAACATGATATATAACAGTACAGCAAAAAACTTCACATCAAGAGCACTTTCCTTTTCAAAATACCTTTTTGTGTTTTTGATTAGTTATGCCCTGGAACATTATACTAAACTATCTGATATTTCATGAGCAATATTTTGAAAAGGTGGGGTGAGCATATATTCCACCTAACCAGTTCGACACTCATCAGTTCATTCATGTGTTGATTGTTATAGCATCTAGTATTTACAACTGTGACTAACAATTATTGAATAGGAGATTTGCTACAAAAATAAAAGATTCTAAGAGCTAAAAACCTTAAAATGTATGACATCCCTCTAATTATAATTCTAACTTCTGGTTATTCCAAGTTATTGAGTTGAGTATCCCATACTTGAGCAGATTATCCCGCCTTTAAGTTCCTTCACTGTAATTTCTTTTTCTGCACCTTGTCCAGGATAATTTCACTGCTTTAATGTTATATACTCTATTTTCTTAAAGATAGCTTTGTTTCTGGTCAAGGAAGACCAGATAAGTTCTTGACCAGTATGTCGTCCATCATTTTCGGTTGCAAATATTTGATTATTGTTTGCACAAACAAATTCTAAAAAGTTGGGTAATACATAAAATTGATGAATTTAGCTTTTGTATTGTAAATATTTTTAAAGAGCAAGCTTGTCAAGTGTGAGAGTTAACATGGGCAGTTCCTTCAGTAGAAAATGCGTGGGCAGCAAAAAATGAGATAATCTGATTGAAAATCATATTATAATATTTTAAAATAGTGGTATTAATCTTGTACTAATTCCAACCTGTAGCAACATATTCCCTGTTCAGGATATTTCTTGTAAACTGTGTTTTCTAATGCCAAACATGTTGAGATTTGGATACCTTGGAAAGTGGTCCCCATGTGCCTATGAGTCTCTAAGCACAAAGGGGGAAGACTTTTACCCTCATACTTTACCTTATGATTCTAATTTCACTTTGACTTAGGAGTTTTAAGTCAAAAGTGAAATA